>JBBPBX010016564.1:26315-42275 GCA_038048925.1 Garcialebias charrua | reverse complement strand
TGTTTATTATTATTAAATCTGATCTAACAGGCGGGAATCGTGGCACTGTTATTATTTAGCACATTTAGTATGTGGGTTTTCTCCAGGTACTCCAGTTTCCTCCCACAGCAGCATGTCATGTGAAATATCTGCCTCCCTCGTTCAATAAACAGCGACATTAGAACTGGATCCAGCTGTGCACATTCAGGTGTAGATTAATTGAATATAAGAATCAAGATATATTCCATCAGTCGTAGTTCGAGCGGTGCGGACGTCTGTCTGTGCGTGCGTGCTGCGCGCATGTGGTTCAAACAGAAGCTCAGCGGGAGATGTTTACATTATCAACGGGGGTCAGCGAAAAACCTCCACTTTGGAAGGTGGATTCAGAAACCTTTGGATTCAAAGAGGGGGGGCAATGGTGTCGTGTAAATGATCAGTGAGATTTACAGAGGATCTCACCACAGCTGACAAGTAGCTGCGGGAAAACCTGTGGCCATTAATTGAGGCAGCCAGGAATGAAGGACTAAAGGCACATTTTGCTAGAGTCTGTGTAATCATGGAAGGAAAAGAGATACGGCCACCGTTCTCCCCATCTGGACAGAATTCTACACCTGTCCATATGGACACAACAAGCCCTTCATAATGAAGGTTTCAAGTACTGTATAAGGTGTACAAATAATACTTTTTCAGATGGATACCCAGAAACCTACTAATTTAATATTTGCACTCCTTTTTAAGTTCTAATTTTAAAGACAGTTTGTCTATTCATATTTACAATATCTTAATTTTCACAAATGTGTAAATTGGTTACATGTTTATCATATTGGTTTTTGGTCGTTTGTGCTCTTCCTAAATGCATTTAGTTTATCAATAAGTAAAGCGTCAGCTATAATCCCTTTGCATCTAAACATATTTTTTAATATAAATTTGGGTTTATTGTTCTCTATTGTTGTTATTAATGCACCCATAGTGTTTTAAATTGCAAGCGTATTTTTTAAGTATTAGTAGCTGATAAACTTAATTTTTTATACCAGTATCCTGCTCATGGTTCAAATTCCAGCAGTCGAGGTCTGAGGGTTGTTTTCTGTGTTCACTTATCTCACATTGTCCCTCTCAGTTTTCTCCTTAAATGCCAGGGTGTTAAGAGAAAATGTTAAACGTAAAGCTTTGTTTTTATTTGCAAAACAACATAAATCTGATTTTTGCTTTTTCCAAGAGTCACATACTGTAGTTAATGATGCCTCCTTTTGGAAGACTCAATGGGGAAATTATATATGGTTTTCACACGGCTCAGAAAGATCAGTAAGGGTTACTATTTTTGAAAAACAACTTTAAGGGTTCTCTCCTACACTCAGAATGTGACCCTAATGGTCATTACATAATTTTAATCCTGAATGTCAACAACAATATTGTCCTTCTTGCCAATGTGTATGGTTATAATTCAAAACCCGAAAATGATTTCTTATTTGATGGATAAGAATCTAGCTTCCTACACTGGTTATCAAAATACCCAAATGTTTTACTTTTAATGGGTGGAGATTTCAACATTGCTTTGGATGGTTCCTTAGATAGATGGCCTCCAAGGGTTAATAATGCTTCTTCTGTTAACTTGTC
The DNA here is from genome assembly GCA_038048925.1 of Garcialebias charrua. Taxonomy (NCBI): domain Eukaryota; kingdom Metazoa; phylum Chordata; class Actinopteri; order Cyprinodontiformes; family Rivulidae; genus Garcialebias; species Garcialebias charrua. Next base: position 40,682 of record JBBPBX010016564.1, on the reverse strand, counting down.
CTCTTTTATTCACAAATTTAACCTCATGGATATATGGAGTGGAAAAAATCCTGTCTCTAGACATTATACATGGTCTAACAAACCTTGCTCGTAAATGTATCGCATAGATTACTAGTTAATTTCTGATTGCTTAAAAAAAACATTACTCCCAGTATATTTTCTACGCCATTAACAGATCATAAAGCAACATCACTGATTGTCTCATTTGGTCCTAACATTACTCCCACATTCAAAAGTTCTTATAGGAAACTTAACAATGATCCCCAAAGAATAGCAAAGTATTGCTCCACTTTTTACAGTGAGTTGTATGAATCACAATACAATAAATCTGAATCTGAAAATTTCTTTACACATCTTAAGGCTGAAATATACCTGCCCGTACTCTCTATACGCCTCTGTACGACGTACATACGTTGAGGCAAAAGCGTAGCCCCGCGCAGCCCCTCAGGGCACGAACGCGCAAAGCTCTTTTTTTACGACCGCGAACGCGATGCGCGGTGTCTGACCATAAACTTCCCCGGCGCCGGACTGTTTTGTATGTTACACAAATGAATTAAATTCCTCTTCTTTATCGCTGATCGGGCCTTTTCTTTTGTTTTTTTGCCTAAAGTCAAGTAATCGCTTCTTCCTCGTTCACTCGATGACTGAAATGAATGAATTCATGTCCTACCTGGCAGCGCAATGTTTTAAATATTTCCTGGTGGGCGGTGAGCTGCAGGAAAAGCGCTCCCTGTTATTATTTTTATTTCTTAGAACTTTTTATAACATATAAAGTAGAAACACCGCAGCAGAACGGGCAGCGGGCTGCTTTCATGATGAGCTCTCAAGTGTTCTGACGAGCTGTCAATCATTTCAGTAGGCGTGTCAGCAAGTGACCAATCAGCGACCTCAGTTTGTCCCCCTCTGCTCGCAGCTGCATACGGGGCAGCTGCTGCTGCTCACATGACAACCAGGATTTGGAGCGAAACAACAAGGATTTCGAGCGAAAACGCGAGCATTTGAAAAGCGTAGCTTCTGAAGCTATATCAGCGAAACGCATGCGCACAAAATCCGCGCGTAGAGTGGCGTAATAAGGACGCTCAGGTATATTTCAGCCATTACTGAAACTAAATCAATCAATGATGACCAAAATTATTCATTTTGTGACGTAGTTTGTGTATTACAGTTAGAAAAATTAAGTAGAATTATTCATTCTGTGATGTAGTTTGAAGGTTATCATTGGTTGAACAAACTGTGAAATAAGGGGCAGATATAATAAGATTTCATCTTCTTTCTGCTCCCTTCATTTTATCCTACTTGTATTCTTGTATCTGATGAAACTGTCTTGTATTGTTCTTTTAAAATGAATGAATAAACATCAAATCAAATAAAAAAAAACCAAAAGAATATATGTGATGCTCCCCTATCTCCTGCTGAAGTTTTGTCTGCTATCAAACACCTAAAACTTAATAAATCTCCAGGAGTTGTTGGCCTAATGTCTGAGTTCTACATTGCCTTCGCAGAACAACTGGCTCCCTTCCTTCATCGGCTATTCTCACAATGCATTGACAACCAAACTCTTCCTCCCACTCTATGTCAAGGCCTTTTGACATTGATTCCGAAACCTAAAAAAGACCCCCTTCTGATTGATAATTGGTGTCCGATCTATCTTCTTAACAATGACTATAAAATTCTAGCTCATATTTTTGCAATGAGGATGAAAAGTGTTCTTAGTTTTATAATTGATGAAAGTAAAAATGGTTTCATGACACAAAGACATATAGCTAACAACATCAGGCTAGTGCTAGATCTTATCGACTATGCAGATTTGTGTGATGATGACAGTCTTATATTAATTCTAGATTTCCGCAAAGCTTTTGACACCATTGAACACAACTTTATTTTTCAGACATTAAATAAATTTGGTTTTGGCCCTTACTTTTGTGCAGCAATCAAAACCATGTACAAAAATGCTAATTGTTCAATCAAACTTTGCACAAGTACATCTCCCAGATTTGACCTAAAGCGAGGTGTCAGGCTAGGTTGCCCGGTCTCCCCGTACCTCTTTTTGATCTGCACTCAGTTACTGTCAGATCTCATCAAACTCAACCATCTCAAAAGTATCACTATTGCTGAAAAAGAGATTATAATTAGTTAACTGGCAGATGATACCACTTTATTTTTAAAAGACGCACCTCAGGTTTCTTTAGCCATTACTACCGGTAGGACTGGAAAGCACCTTGCATGGTAGTCTGCCGCCACCGGTTTATGAATGCGTGTAGCATTCAATATATGTGTAGCACTTTGAGATTTTCAGTAATGAAAAGTGCGTTATAAATTGAATTAATTATTATTATTATTACTATAGTTGAGAAATTTTCTAGAGCCTCGGGACTCTTCCTTAATATTAATAAATGTGAACTATTAGCCCTAAAAAACTGTAACACATTCTCCATCCATAAAATCCCTGTTAAAGACTCTGTCACATATCTCGGCATAGTGATCAACAAACAAAACACTAGATGTGCTCTGAACTTTGACCCCATTATAAGAAATGTACAAAAAAAACTGAACTCTTGGCTTCAAAGAGATTTGTCAATCAGAGGAAGAATTTTGCTAACTAAAGCAGAAGGCATCTCCCGATTAACTTATCCAGCTTTGTCTCTTTCTGTAAACAAACAAACAACTGATATCATTGATAAAATGCTATATAGATTTGCATGGAAAAATAGGATTCATATCAGAAAATCAGTATTGATGAACTCATACGAACATGGTGGCCTAAATTTTCTTGATTTCTCAACTTTAAACAATATGTTAAAAATAAATTGGATCAAACAGTTTCTTAAGAATCCCTCCTTCTGGCAGTGGGGTCAACTGTGGTGGTGTAGGGCGGTGGCCGGGGGCGTGACTTCGCTTTGACGGGGCGCTGACTGGTCGGCCTGTGTGACATTCGTGGTGGTGGTGCCGTGTGTGTGGGGGGTGCATGTGTGGCGTGCCGGGGCTTCTCCGGGCCTGTGGTGCAGGGCTCTTGGTGTGATGGGCCGGCCTTCCTCGGCTGCAGCTCCCTGCTGCTCTGGCCCCTGGCCTGGGGCAGGCTTGCGGTCGCTGTCAGGTGGGTGGGGCACATGGTCAGCCTGACAGAGGCTCTGTTGGGCTGTCTGTAGCTGTTTTCGCACTGCACAGTCCTCCCCAGCCCAGCCTGCCCCGGCTTCTAACCCGGGTTCGTCATGTTCGCATTTGCCTTTTCGGCCCGGCGTCAGCCCGAGTTTTGGAACCCGGCCGACTGAGGTTCTAAGCAGGCCGAGCTCCCAGGCCCAGTTCGACGTCATGTACTGCTCATCATAGGGGCAGGACTGCTGCGTGGACTGGAGAAGCAAAGGAGCGAACACGGAAGGACTTTACATGATAAAAACAGTAAAAACAATTGTTTGTTTTTAAAATTATAGCAAAGATGGGTCTTAAGCTGAACGTGTCCTTAATAAATTCATGTAATGCTCAAAACTGCAGGATTTTAAAAAGTAGGATAGCCACGAGCACGCGCGCGGACGGCTTTATTTCTTTTAAATTTTGCTAAATAAACGCTTAAAAAATCTATTTCATAGCTGACTTTATAGCACGAGGGTTCCTGAGCTTAACCGTTCCTTAATAAATTCACGTAGTGGTCAAATAAGCTGGATTTAACAAAGTAGGTCGCCATGTGCATGCGCGCGGGTGGGGTCAGCTTTATTTCTTTTAAATTTAGCTAAATAAACACTTAAAAAATATATTTCATAGCTGACTTTATACCACGAGGGTTCCTGAGCTTAACTGTTCCTTAATAAATTCACGTATTGGTCAAATCTGTTGGATTTAAATTGATTCGCTTTGACTTCTTCCAAACCTGTCGCGTGCGCTACGAAAATAATTATAAAAAATCGAATTTTAATTCAAATAACTCCTCCCTGGTGAGGTGTTCCGGGCATGTCCCACCGGGAGGAGGCCCAGAGGAAGACCCAGGACACGCTGGAGGGACTATGTTTCTCGGCTGGCCTGGGAACGCCTTGGGATTCCCCCAGAGGAGCTGCTCCATGTGGCTGGGGAGAGGGAAGTCTGGGCCTCCCTACTTAGGCTGCTACCCCCGCGACCCGACCCCGGATAAGCGGAAGAAAATGGATGGATGGATGGATAACTCCAACAGGTTACAGTTTGTACATGAACATCTTGTGATTACATTCTGTTAGTTTAAAAAAATCAGCAGTGTTGTTTTTGACGTATTTGCATTTATATGCCAAAAAATAAAAGAGAGAAAGAAAACCAAAGCTAGCCTGCATACATTTGTGTCTATAAAAAATTGAATTTTAATTCAAATAACTCCAACAGGTTACAGTTTGTACAAGAACATCTTGTGATAACATTCTGTTAGTTAAAAATATATATATGCGGTGTGGTTTATGAACTATTTGATGATATGTGTTACAAAGTACTAGGAAAAAAAAGAAGATAGCCTCCACATACGTATGTCTATAAAAAAAATCTAATTTTATTTTATTATTTGAAAACAGTATCTACATTGAATTAACCATGTTTTTTTTTTCTTTTACAGTGACGAGAAAGGAGTCACCAGAATTTATCAACTTGTCTTCTGGAGGAAGCCTGTGAGACAACGGGGAAAAAAGCATTTAGGTGGATGCAGTATTTTTATTTTTGTGCTTTTTTTTCACTTCTTACTTTTCCTAATAAACATTTTTTTCTTAAGTGGTATCATTGAACAATAATTTCCTAAACATATTTTACAATGTAAAGTGTGTACAGTATACAGGTAGTCCCCGACTTACGAGCGAGTTCCGTTACAACGAGGTGCTCGTAACACGGAAATCTCGTAATTTGGAACGGCCGCCACGTGTCTCGTATGTCCGGAATTTCGCTCGTAAGTTGGAACGGTTTTGCTAGCGCGACTACAAACACTCGTTTTTCATCGAAAAACTGCTTATGAGTGCATAAAGAATCAAGAAAGGTCATCAGAGACTCTACTTCAGAGTACATCAAGAAAGGTCATCAGAGACTCTACTTCCTCAGACGGCTGAGACGAGCTGGTCTGAGCAGCCCAGTCCTCACCTCCTTCTACAGGTGTGCAGTGGAGAGCATCCTGTGCTCCAGCATCAACGTGTGGCATGGAGGCTGCACAGTTGAAGAGAGGAAAGCTCTGCAGAGAGTGGTGAAGGCTGCACAGAAGTCTGTTGGAGTCAGTCTCCCCACCATCACAGACATTTACACCTCTAGATGCAGGAAAAGAGCCACCTGTATCATGAAAGACCTCACTCATCCAGCACACTCACTCTTTGCCCCACTCCCCTCAGGACGGAGGTTGAGGAGCATCAAGTGTAGAACCACTAGACTGAGGAACAGCTTCTACCCTGAGGCTGTTAGACTCATGAATAAATAAAAATAAAATTAAAATAAACACTGCAAAATATCACATCATGCTGATGCTGATCTGTTTTCTTGTTGCTGTGTTCATCTGTGTTCATCTGTGACCATCTGCTCATACAAACTCATGTTCGTGCTGCTGTTTATTCCCACTATATTAGGCTTAGTGTATTACTAGTTGATGTTTTTCTTAGTTAGTTCTCGATGTTATTACTGTTTTTCTCTTTCATTTGTTGTTGGATGTAACTGGGACCTCGTGTACATAATCTCGTTTTCATCTCATGTACCACATGCGGTGCAAATGACAATAAAGACTCTCTGACTCTGACTCTGACTCTCTGACTCTGATAAAAATGATCGGAAACGTGTGTCCACATGTTTAGCTAACGAAATGTGGTGCAAAAACACAGAAAAACTCAGTATTTTTTGCGTTTTTTCCAAAAATTCGCCAGCTCGTAAGTCCGGAACCTCGTAAGTTAGAGCGCTCGTAAGTCGGGGACTACCTGTAGTGTTTGTTTAAAAACATACTGGAAGTTAAGAATATTTTCCATTTGCATTTGACCTTCATTATTATATTACAGGGCCAATTAAAACCTAATAAATTCCTAATCTGTAGCTTACTGTAAAAACAGTGAACAAACAAAATGACGTCATATCCTTATTTGCGCTTATCGGTAAGAACTCCCCACCCACTTCAAGGCGGCTCTCCGCACAATGCGAAATGAACGGGGGCGGGCCAGGCTGGGCTCAGGGCCAGGCCGGGCCGGGCTGGGCCAGTGAGGGCTGTGCAGTGCGAAAACGGCTTGTGTGTGCCTGTTTATGTCTCAGGTTGTGTTTTTGGTGGTCCCCTCTCTTGGATCAATTCGGGCCCCTCATTTAATGTGGGGTCTACTTCCCCCTGTTGCCCCCCCTCCGGTGACGGGCCCCACTGCCGCCGGTGCATTGATGGCTCTCGGGATCTGGACTGGCCCGCCCTGGTGATTGCCTGCCAGGGCCTGGGTGCCCTGGCTCTGTTGGGCCTCTGTTAAGGGGTGGTATGACCTCGGGACTCGGGGCTCGGTGTCCATGGCCAGATCTACTCTGAGGAGGGAGGGTTGCCGGCGGGGCCTGTGGGCTCGTCGCTGCAGCCTCTTGGGATTTCTGCATTGTGGTTGCTGGGGGTCACCCGGGGCTTCCCCCTGCCTCTCTCTGGGGGGTGCAGTTGTTCCTGTTGGGGGACTCTCGAGCTCCGGGCTTGGGGGCCCCTGTGTGTCTGTGGCTCTATCGTGTCCTGTGAGGGCGGATCTGTGGGTCCCCACATCCACTATTAAACATTGTTAAGGGGAAATCTTATAGTGACAAGCTGCTCTCACAGGTGTTTAGATTCAGGTATTTATCAGATACACACTCAGTTGGGTTGTGGTGGCTACTAAATACATCTTGTATCACCATGTACCATATAAATAATGAAAAAAAAAATCCCTCATCAATATGGAATTTTATACCTAATTATTTATTCTCTAAACTTGGTGGCCTTAACTTTGTTCTTCTTTGCAACTAAAACATTGAAAAACTCCCCATAAAGCTATCTAATTTCCATAAACAAATGATTATTTCCTGGTCCTTAATTTATAAGCACAATTTCTCACCCCATCGATATTATATTTGGAACAATGGAGACATTTTGTACAAACGTAAGTCTTTATTCTTGGAAAATTGGTTTGAACATGGAATCATCTTAGTTCAGCAGCTATTTAATCCCAATGGTGCTTTAATGTCTTATTCTTCAGCAGATCTTCCTCTGATTCTTTCCTCAAATGGTGTCCCAATTGAGTTTGTTGATTCCTATAAATATTTGGGTATCCTGGTCGATTCACATCTCTCTTTTAAACTCCACGTGGAAAACCTAGTAAAGAAACTAGTTAAACTGGGTTTCTTTTTCAGAAACAGATCATGTCTAACACTGAATGTTAGGAAACACCTTGTATCTGTGACTTTCCTTCCCTCCATTGATTACGGTGACATTCTCTACATGAATGCTCCTACAAGCACCCTGCAGATGTTGGATGTTGTCTATCATGGAGCATCCTGCAGATGTTGGATGTTGTCTATCATGGTGCATCCTGCAGATGTTGGATGTTGTCTATCATGGTGCACTAAGATTCATAACTGGTTGTGATTATCGTACCCACCACTGCACCCTGTATTCACTGGTTAACTGGACATCATTAACCTCACGCAGACTCTTCCACTGGTACATTTTCATCTTTAAATCACTTCTTGGTCTGCTGCCCTCATACATCTCCTCCTACATGTCTCTGTGTGAGTGCAGCTACAGTGTGCGCTCTCAGGACATGATTACCTGCAGTGTTCCGTCAGTGAGGACTGAACTTGGAAAAAGGGCCTTCTCCTACTCTGCTCCTGCTTCATGGAATATCTTACAAAAAGATCTGAAGCTCTCGACCTTGACCTCTTTAAATGGTTTTCAGAATCTGTTGGAATCCTGGAAAAAAACAATGCAGATATGTTCCTGTCTTTGATTTTATACATCTACCTTATAATGTTTTGCTAGTTTTTGATACTTTGTTTAAAAAAAAAAAGTATTTTTCTCTTTTGTTTTTCTATTGTCTATTGTTTAAAGCTGCTATATGTAACTTTTCTAACAATATATTTTTTCACTCTGTCTCTAGACTGATGTTAGAGAGGTAATCTCTGAAAAAAAAAAAAAATTGTCCCCTTGCTTCTCCAGGTGGTAAATAGGCATTTCTAAAAAGAAAAAGTGACCCGCCATTAACCAGCCAATAAAAACAGAGTTTGTAACCAGCCAATAAAAACAGAGCTTGAATTTGAATCAGCCAATAAAAACAGAGCTTGAATTTGAATTTCAGCAGACCATGGGAGAGCAGAGCCATATATGGCTCTGAGGGGGAGGGAGCAGAATGCTTTGCCTGTTGAAATTTTTTCTAAGTGCTGCAGTTCTACAGAAACTGCAGACTGAACCTTTAAGGAAATTCTACCATTGCTGTTCATCATTCTTTAGTTTGTAGCAGGCCGCTTTTGCAAATGAGTCCACGAGGCTCAATGAGATTTACCTGATTAAATAAAGGTTGAATGAATGAATGAATGAAAATTCTGATCTTCTAAACAAGTTTGGCATTCCTACCACCAAAGGAATACGCGTTTGTTTTTGATGCTATCCCGTCTGGTGTTATAATGCTTCTTAAGTCCTCTACAACGTCTCCACTGACTCCACCAAGTTTGAACCCTGCTGACTCTAGTATTGGTCAAATCTGTTTTTCCACTAAAAAGACAAAAAACAACCGTGATATACGTGCCTTATTCCAGAAGGACATGGTCTCTGTTCCAAATGTTGTCTCTTATTGGAATAACCTTGCACCAGACCTGAACTGGAAAAAAATCTGGTGCCTTCCATTTAAATATTTGGTTATTAATAAAATCAAAGAAGTATCCTTTAAGATTATCCATTGTTTTTATCCCTGCAAGTCTTTCCTTCAACAATACAAAAAGGACATTGACATGAACTGCTCATTCTGCCAACTCTGTGAAGAAGATCTGTCATTTATTCTGGTCATGTCCTTTCTTATGGACTTTCTGGCAAGATATTTGCACTTTTAGTTCCCAAAATATTCTTGATGACTTTTCCCTTACTTATATAAATGTGTTGTTTGGATTCTTTTCTTATCCCATGAATAAAACAAACAATTGTTATATTATCAACCTGATTGTATTAGTTGCAAAATATCATGTACATAAATCTAAATTCTCGTATCAGAAACCTTGTTTCTTGGTCTTTAGAGAGGAATTCAAACAATATATTAGAACACTTCAGTACTCAAACATAAAGACATTAAAACAACTGATTTGTGTACCCACTTCAACATTTTTTCCTCTTTACATATATATTTATATGTGTATATATGTGTATGTGTATATCTATATATGTATATCTATATGTGTGCATGTATGTATATGTACATATACACTTTGGAGGAGGATGACTCGCTGTGGCGACCCATGAAAAGGGAAAAGCCGAAAGAAGAAGAAGAAGACACTTAGCTTTATTTGTGTTTTCTTTCTAACCCCCTGGCATTATTGTCTTGTTCATTTTGTTCTATAATATTGATATTGTTTCTACTGTTTTGTTAACACTTTTATTATCAATAAAATAAATAAATAAATAAATAAATTAAATGAACAAGACCTTGATGCAGTAACATCTCCAAACCTCAGAGCGGCGGCAGAGTTCTAATTCATGATGCGAGGAAAGACGAGAACTTTTGCTATCCAACAACAGGTTATTTATGAGAAACAAGGACACTCATGTCAAATTAGTCGGACAGAAATTAAATTAAGACTCTGGACTTCCTTGCTACGTCAGTAAATAATCATAATAAAAGAAGAAGACCGGAAGTAGTTTTTTTTACTCCCGGAAGTGTTTCTGTTCTTCGGCTCGAGTCTTGTCCTGAATGATTACAGAAACACAATAGACGTTTGGTGTCCGGGTGAAAATATTTGTGCAAAAAGTGTTAGCTTACGTTTCTCGTATGTGTGAGTAAAAGTATAAATATGGATCCCAACCGGATAATACAGGCCCTGAAAGGGACCATCGACCCCAATCTGAGGATAGCGGCAGAAAACGAGCTCAATCAGGTGAGGAAGTTGTTTAAATGTTGTTGTGGGACTTTGGTGTTCGTGGCAGAGGACAGGTTGGATTTTGTTCACGGTGCTGCGTTCAGGGACAGGTCCAGCCGCTTGAATCTGGAGCATCAGAGTCAAGAACAAAGCAGGCAGTTCGGACAACAACAGTGAAGTTTTACGGCCAACTTTACAGATCCTGTCTCACTGTTGGTTTGAGTGCCCAGCTGTCTCTCCGTTATTCTGTCTGTCATACTGTCTGCCTATTCTTTCTGTCTGGCTCTCGTTTCTGTTTATCTCCCTATACTGTACACCTGTCTCTCTGTATCCTTACTGTAGGTTGTATGCCTGTCTGTCTGTATTTATGTTTGTCACCTGTCCTTATTCAACTAGCTATCTGTATCTGTCTGTCTGTATATAACGCATCTAGGTAGATAAAGTCAAAATCAACTTTATTGTCAGAACTGCAATATGTACAGGACATACACAGGATTGAAATTGCATTTCTCTCAGTCCCTCGGTGCAACCGTAACCATTTAAACACTAAAACATTTAATAAACATAAGCATAAAATGAAACAATAGTGTAATAATGTCCTGAGTTTTTGCATAGTAGTATAAAAGTATAAAAAGTATATCTATAAAATAAGATGAAGGTTCAGGCATTGACATTTGTAATAGAGTGACAAAGCAGCATATGAAGTTTATGTACACAGTATGTGTATGAGGTCTTTGATATTGGTATAGAGGTAAAGTGGCATATGCAATAAGGCTAGTAAAAATAATATATACAGTATCAGCAGTAGTGTAGATATAAAAAGTAATGTAAATGTGATGTGAATGTAAACAGTAGTAATAAATGTACGGCCATGAGTAATTGTTGTGTAATGCACCGCCAGCGCCACTCTCTTTCCACAGTCTGATTAACTTCTGCAGTCTATTTTATTTATTTACATTCCTCATCAGTAAACTTACTGTTACTGCCTCCTTCTCTAAGTAGATTAATACAGTGTTATATTGTGTATTATTATTTAGTTTGATTTTTTCTGGATGATTCATAAAACCGCATCAAAGCCCGAGACCGGCCCGGTCCGCCCATTAATGACATTATAACGGACCGGCCCTGCCCTAATCCAGATCGGTTCGGGCTGGGTTTCGGGTTAGGGATAGAAATGACAGCTCTAGTACTTTGCTTATGTGAAGTTGAAGCACTGGTCGTTGGCATTCTAGTCATGCAACTATTGTAAATGGCTTTGTGGTGTTTTTTAAGTGTTGATAAAGCTATGTGGTGTTATGTTGAGAGGTAGCAACTGCAGCAAGGCAGGTTCTGCACAAAACATGTCATTGTGCAACGTCTTTTTTTAATAGCCAAAATAATTCCAAACAACGGATGTGCTTCCCCTCTTTGGTATCAAACTTTCAGATGTATCAGCTTCTGTCGAGCCTGAGGCCATTGTGCAACCAGTTAAAGGTTCAGGCCCAGTTTACACGGCGCGTATTTTGAGTGTAACTGCTACTTTCTCTTTGCGACTTTGCTTATCGCCTACACGACGCTGCTGGCCCCCCTCGATGACACCGATACTTTTCTGACCCTGCTCTCAAGGTGGAAGTTTTTCGCAGACCCCCCGCTGATAATGTAAACATCTCCCGTGGAGCTTTTGTTATCAACCACATGCGCGCAGCCCGCACGCGCGGACAGTGACATTTCACGTGTCACGTTGCAAAATATAACAGTTTAACAATAATAAACAGTATTTATGTTGGCGTGGGAGATGTAAATTTATCTGAACTACAGTATCTATCTGGACTCGTTACATTTTTTAAACAGTGCGTAACGTGCTGTGAAAATGAAGACACAGGTTTATTTTTTATTTATTTATTTATTCAGCACCAAAGTTTAAACACAAACACTGAGAATTAAACTGAACACACTATTAAAACACGTGAACCGAACTGTAACTACGTTAATGAACTGGACTCTTGCTGTGTGTTCATCTGGACCCATCAGAACCGCCGAACCGTCTGCCTGTCAACGACAGCTTCTCCACCTGGCAGAAATAAATAAATAAATAAAAACTCAGTTGTTGTGTGATCAAAGTAAACACAAGCACACATTATATTAAGAATGTTGATTTACCTGCTGTAAGTCAGCTGTTTATCACGGCGTAAAGTCCGGTTCTGGTCCACAGTCCACTGAGCGGTTCTGGTCCACAGTCCACTCAGCGGTTCTGGTCCACAGGCTCAGTGCAGCTTGTTAGATGAAGCGGGTCCCACTGACTCAAATCTGTTGACTCTTATCCAAATTCCAGCTTTAACTTGTTGTTAACTTGTTGACAACAACTTGTAGTTAGCTGATTTTAGCCAGAGAGGAAAACAGACGAGGCAGCTGCTCTGTTTACCTCAGGCAGCGCATGCGCAGTAGTGAAGGTTCCAAAAATCACAGCGCCATCTAAAGGCCCAGCATGGTAACTACAGTGAAATCATGAGGACGGGGGGTGGAGGGGGAGAGAGTCGTATCCACAGAATTCGACAGTGTCAACGCAAAACTTTTCACCTAATTAACATACCCAAAACATCCGTTTCCCCCACACAGTGTCCGTGTAAACAGGGCCTCAGTCTGCAGTTTCTGTAGAACTGCAGCACTTAGGCCCTGTTTACACGGACACTGTGTGGGGGAAACGCAACTTTTGGGTATGTTAATTAGGTGAAAAGTTTTGCGTTGACATGGGCGAATTCTGTGGATACGACTCTCTCCCCCCCCACCCCCGTCCTCATGAATTTACTGTAGTTACCATGCTGGGCCTGTAGATGGCGCTGTGATCTTTGGAACCTTCACTACTGCGCATGCGCCACTGCTGCCTGAGGTAAACAGAGCAGACGAGGCAGCCTGTTTTCCTCTCTGGCTAAAAGTTCAGCTACTACAAGTTGTTGTCAACAAGTTAACAAGTTAAAGCTGGAATTTGGATAAGAGTCAACAGATCTGACACCAAGTGGACCGCTTCATCTGCACACCAGTTGCTGACTGGACGTCTGGACCGGAACCGAGTCAACATGTCTGACTTTAGTCCGTGAGAATCAGCTGATTTACAGCAGCGCTACAAGGTAAACAATGTTCTTAATAATGTTTCCTTGTGTTTAGTTCGATCACAGAACAACCAACTGAGGTTTTATTTTTATTTTTTTCCTGCGAGGTCGAAGCTGTTCCACGAAGCGGACCGGCGGTTCGGATGTGGGTCCAGTGGGATGAAAACAACAGAGTCCAGTTCATTAAAGTTCGGTTAACGTGTTTTTAAAAGTGTTCAATTTAATTCTCAGTGTTTGTGACATGAGTTTGTGGTGTTGAATAAATAAATAAATTAAAAATCAACCTGGTGTCTTCATTTTCAACATGCAGCATGTTAGGCATGACGTAACGAGTCCAGATAGCTTTATTTAGCTCAGATAAATGTAAACATCTCCCACGCTAACATAAATAATGTTTATTATTGTTAAACTGTTAATATATAGTACATTTAGTATGTTATAGTGCAGGGGACATCTGGGTCCATTATGGGCTGAATGCTGCATCCACTTTGTCACTTCCCTCATCAGAACCACAGAAAATCAACAGATTTACATCAAAGAATATTGTTGAGTACTATTCTTTTTGTTGATGCAATCTTACCTGCTGTGATGTGAAAGTCTGGGTTACTAGTGGTTCAACAGGAAGAGCCTCAGGTGATGGACTGGAGACCTGGAAACCTGAAAACACAAACAAAATAAAATAAAAGAATAATATATTTAACAGATATTTTAAAAGGGACTAATTTTTTAAACTATAAATTAATGTTGAATAATTATTAGAAACATTAACTAATATATTACCATTTCAGTGCTGTGAAAACTATTTACATGTAGAATTCCTTCTGACTCTCAACTATCAGCTGCTGTAAGTCCTCACAGAGCTGCTGCACTTCCTGAAGTGAAAAGTCTCCAAAAACCAGCAGGAGCTGAAAAAAAATTATAACCTGCTGTTTACTGGAAATAACTTTGGCTTCTCTGAAGACAAACCGCTAAAATATAAAGTTTTAAATGGCTAAATTGGACGGATCGCGTTTGTATCTTGTCCATTGTAAACAAGGAGCGCAGTTGACGCGAGTCTGGGAGTGACGTCATAATCGCGCGACGGGAAACCCCGTATTTATCGTGTGAAAAAAAAGGCGCTAATTTTAAACTGTTTTTGAGAGGAATTTTCATTCATTTCACATTGTTTTAGCAAAAACGATCAGAGGTCAATCTTAATATATATATATATATGTTGTGCCATTTTATGGAAAGTTAAAAGATGATGTCAGTGGAGCTTTAA
>JBBPBX010016564.1:9700-26220 GCA_038048925.1 Garcialebias charrua | reverse complement strand
ACTACGGTGACATTATTTACATGAATGCTCATGCAACACCTTGCAGATGTTGGATGCAGTCTATTACGGTGCACTAAGATTCATAACTGGCTGTAACTATCGTCCCCATCAATGCACTCTGTATTCATTGGTCACTTGGTCATTAACACAAGCTCTCACACTGGAACATTTTCATCTTTAAATCACTTCTTGGTCTGCTGCCTTCATATATCTCCTCCTACATGTCACTTCATTAGTACAGCTACACAGCGTGTGCTCTCAGGACACAGTTACTTGCAGTGTACCCTCTGTGGACCAAACTCGGCAAAATTACCTTCTCCTACTGTTCCCCTTTAACTTGGAACACCTTGCAAAAATATCTGATGCTCTCAACCTTGACCTCTCAAGACAACTGCTAAGTTTATGTAGCCTGGTTAGAACCAGACCCTTGTCCTTCACCTCGCTTCGTACTAGGGTCTGGACTTTCTGTTATAGAGAACCGATTCTTGCTGGAGGCGTGGCCTCTGCTGAGGAACAAAACCATTGGATCTTAGAAAAATTTTGAACAGGGAAAAGCATTCTGCTCCCTCCCCCTCAGAGCCATATATGGTCTTTCCCGTGCTCTGCTGAACTTGACATCAGCTCCGCCTCCTGCTGCATTTTCTCTTGCTGCCGCTGCATATTCTGTGTTTATATGTTAATAAAACGTTCTAAAAAAATAAAATAAAACCATGGAGCTCTGGTCCAGTACACCAGAAGACCAGAAAATCTGATGGGACTCGGGCAGCAACGTAAAATCCGAGTTTAATTCTCTCGTGACAACCTGAGGCATTTCCTCATTCAACTCAGCGGAGGGAGAGGAGGAGGAGGGAGCGATCACTTGACTTTTGGCAAAAAAACAAAAGAAAACTCCAGATAAGGGATTAAGAAGGGGAATTTAATACATTTATGTCACATATAAAACAATCCTGCATCGCTTTGAATGAGAACATGCGGATGCTCGCTGGCTGCGCGCTGGGACAGGTGGGGGCGTGGGTTAGGGGCCAAAAACTCCGCCCCTTCTGTTCTCTGATTGGTCCAGTCAAAAATCTACCAGAGAAATCCTTCTCTATGGGAGAAGTCCCAGACTGTGCAGTGAAGGGAAAATAGAATTGAGCGGAGCTGTGCAGGAAGGCAAGGACCAGGCTAAAGTTTATGCAAAAACCATTGCAGACATGTTTCTGTTTTTAGTATTTTTCACAGCTTTATAATATATCTATTTTTTAGTTTTATTTCATTTCTTCTATTTTCTTTTTCCATTTTATAAGCATTTTATATGATTGTCTGTTGTTGTTTGTACATCATCTGTGTTCTTTGTTTAAAACAGGTCTGCCTTGTAAATGAGTCCTTGTGTCTCAATGAGACAAATGTGTATAAATAAAGGTTGAATGAATGGAGTTAGAATTTAGAATGGAAAAAAGAGAAATCTTAAACATAGTAAATGCAAATCAAAAATTCCAAATGGCCACCAAGTGGCAGGCCCTATTAACGTTTCTCCTGGAATTTTGCTAGTTACAGCTACTGTTAAGCAAGTAAACTAGGATAAGCACTGATATTTAGGGGTGCACCGATTTCAATTTTCTGGCCGATTACCGATTTTTAGAAAGTCTGACCTGCCGATTCCGATTTTGGCCGATACCGATTTTCAGGTGTTCTTCTTCTTCTTCTTCTTCTTTCGGCTTTTCCCTTTTCAGGGGTCGCCACAGCGAGTCATCCTCCTCCACCTCACTCTGTCCTCTGCATCCTCTGTCCTCACTCCAACTACCTCCATGTCCTCTCTAACTGCATCCATATATCTCCTCTTTGGTCTCCCTCTTTGTCTTTTTCCTGGCAGCTGCATTTCTAACATCCTTCTACCAATATACCCACTGTCCCTCCTCTGGACATGTCCAAACCATCTCAGTCTGGCCTCCCTAACTTTATCTCCCAGTTGTTCAACATGTGCTGTACCTCTGATGATCTCATTCCTGATCTTATCCATCCTTGTCACTCCTAAGGAGAACCTCAGCATCTTCATTTCTGCCACTTCCAGTTCTTTCTCCTGTCTTTTTGTCAATGCCACTGTCTCCAGACCATACAACATAGCTGGTCTCACCACTGTCTTGTAAACTTTTCCTTTGACCTTTGCTGACACCTTTTTGTCACAAATCACTCCTGAAACTTTTCTCCATCCGCTCCATCCTGCCTGGACTCTCTTTTTCACCTCTTTACCACATTCCCCATTTTCCTGGACAGTGGACCCCAAGTACTTGAAGTCCTGCACCTTTGTGACCTCTGCTCCTTGTAGCCTCACTGTTCCACTGGCCTCCCTCTCATTCACACACATGTACTCTGTCTTACTACGGCTGACTTTCATTCCTCTTCTTTCAAGAGCATACCTCCACCTCTCCAAGTTCTCTTCCACTTGTTCCCTGTTCTCACCACAGATCACAATGTCATCTGCAAACATCATAGTCCATGGGGATTCCTGCCTGACCTCATCTGTTAGTCGGTCCATCACCAGAGCAAACAAGAAGGGGCTCAGAGCCGATCCTTGATGCAATCCCACCGCCACCTTGAAGCTATCTGTCACTCCCACAGCACATCTCACCACTGTCCTGCTGTCCTCATACATGTCCTGTACCAGTCTAACATACTTTTCTGCCACTCCAGATTTCCTCATGCAATACCACACCTCTTCTCTTGGTACCCTGTCATAAGCTTTTTCTAAATCCACAAACACACAATGGAGTTCTTTCTGACCCTCTCTGTACTTCTCTATCAACATCCTCAAAGCAAAGATGGCATCTGTGGTGCTCTTTCTTGGCATGAAACCATACTGCTGCTCACAGATAGTCACATCTTGTCTAAGTCTTGCTTCCACAACTCTCTCCCAGATCTTCATTGTGTGGCTCATCAACTTAATTCCCCTGTAGTTGCTACAACTCTGTACATCACCCTTGTTCTTAAAAATGGGAACCAGCACACTTCTTCTCCATTCTTCAGGCATTTTCTCACCCTCAAATATTCCATTAAATATTTGAGTCAAAAACCTCACTGCCATCTCTCCAAGACATTTCCAAACCTCCACTGGTATGTCATCAGGTCCTACTGCCTTCCCCTTCTTCAGGTGTTAAAAGGTAAAAATGCACCCTAAATTTTCAGGATTTTCCAACCTTTGCTGAGGCAGATAAAATCGGTAGATAAAATCGGCTTCTCATTTAAAGATCGGCCGATCACCGATCTCCCCAAATTAAGGAAATCGGAGCCGATCGATCGGCCGGCCGATTTATCGGTGCATCCCTAATATTGGTAATTATTTATAATAATTACTTTTGTGGAGTGACTTGGTGGAGCAGTTGGTAGAGCTGTTACATCTCAGCAACAAGGCAGGATTGAATCCCGACCTGAGACCCTTCTGGTTGGAGTGTGCATGTGTGGGTTTTCTCGAGGTTCTCTGGTTTCCTCCCACAGACCAAAAACATGCATGTTAGGCTAACTGGTAACTCTAAATTGTCTAGGTGTGAGTGAGAGAGTGAATGGTTGTTTGTCTTGTTTGCCTCTGTGTCCCTGTGATGGAATGGAGACCTGACCTGGGTTTCCCTCACCTCTCACACATTGACTGCTGGATATGTGCACCAGCAAACCTTGAATCCCAGATAGGAACAAGTGGGTGAAGATGGATGGGTTGCTGGCTGGCTGGCTTACTATTGGTTTTTGAGTCACATCAGCCGTGATGTTTTTAAAAAAAATGTCTTTGATGATTTAAAAGTTTTCCTATAAGCTTTTTGATTTTTAACTCACAGTTATATGTTAATGCTATTCATATCTCTGTGTTTTTAGTCCTACAAGATTATCAACTTTGCTCCCACCCTTCTTCAAATTATTGTGACAGAGCTTGTGGAATTTCCTGTACGCCAAGCAGGTAAGATTCAACTCAGTTCATTTAAATAGCACTAATTCACAACTCAAGTCATCCCAAGGCACTATGCAAAGGAAACAAGAAAACAAGTCCAAATTGAAACTCCAATTCAGTTTAAAATACCATTATACAAGCAGGGCGCTAGGGCTGTAGTGATACAGTAATCTCACAATACGATACGATACACGATATTCTGCTCACGATACGATATATATTGCGATATTCAGCAAACAATACAATTCAATACAATATTGCGATTTTCTGAACAATTTTAAAGGGACAGAGTGATTTTGGTGACATTCTGAGACTGTTATAGACTTGGATTTAATTAATTTTACTGAAAACTGATTAAAAGCACCAATTACACAATACTTGGCTCTGGTTGGACATGGACACAGACTTAAAGTCGACAGCTGGACAAAATGAATCAAAGAAGTCGTTGGAAAACATGTTTCTTTCAATTGAAACAGTAAAAACTGTAGCTTACATGCATTTGTAAAGTAAATAAAGTGCACCAAGTGCCCTGCTCTGAATAGTTTGAAACCTTTTTAACCTTGACACTTAACATCTGAAGGAATCACTCTTAGTGCTTGGTAAGTAAACAGTAATATGACTTCTCCAAAACAGTCTATAATTCAAGTAATGAAGAACATTTAACTTCAAATGCACCCATCTTAGCAGAGCAGCTTAAGGCCTGTAGATAGACCCTGACCCTGACCTCACAGATGCTTTATTGTTAATTTTTTGTAATTTTTTGTCTCTGTGTTTAGCGGCCATCTACTTGAAGAACATGGTGAGTCAGTATTGGCAGGACAGGGAGCCATCAGTGGGTGAGATTGTTTTTCCCTTCAACATTCATGAGAATGACCGGCAGCAGATCCGAGATCACATAGTGGAAGCCATCATCCGTTGTCCAGAATCTATACGGTACACACATTCACTTGTACAGTTACAGGTATTATGATATTATGTTGACTTTTATATCAACCTGAAATTTTATCCTGAATATAACTGTTTTCCATTGCACATGTTAGCACACACTTGAAACAGTGGGCTGCCATCTAAGACTAAACTGAAACTGCTTCTGGGACGCTGGCGCTGAGAGGACGCTGGCGCTGTATGTTTGCCGCTTCTCCGTGCTAAAAAGTTATTATGCTGTTGCCATGTTAGTGGACATTTATTTGGACTTATTTTGTTCAGTGGTTTGTCAATCAAGGACTTATACGGACAGCTTAGTTAGCACTTCCTAACCAGAATTTGAGCTGTCAACCTACAACTCTTGCACGGCAGCACAAACTTTGCTTGGAGAACTAGCTGCAATTATTGTTGTGCTTACCTGCTGCCTCTGTCAACCTCCTGTGTCGTCCGGACTGCTCTGGATTTTCTCCTGTGCTACTCTTCAAGTTATGCTGTGGATTACATCTCACTGCTTCTTGGATATATATTTTTTTTGAGCCGTGGGTCTGCTGTTAGCGGCTAGCTCTGTGCTAGCATCCCCTGGCTTGGCTGGCTCGTCGATGTTGACCTACTCCGTACTCAGTTCAACATTTCTTTTCACTGCTATGCCGACGACGCACAGCTTTACATCAGGACTGGAACATCATCATCATCCCTATCTTCGTCTTCACTCACTGTTCTCTCTGCCTGCCTGGAGGAAATAAAGGCATGGATGAATCAGAACTTTCTTCAATTAAACTGCTCGAAGACTGAGGCCATATTGATTGGCACCCCTCACCAGATACAAACATCAACTTTAACAACAATCTCCTTCTCTGGTCAAGACATCCCCCTCTCCACCTCTGTTACAAATCTTGGAATAAAAATGGACTCTCATCTTACATTTGAAAATCACATTAAGCATCTGTTTAAAACCTGCTTCTTCCATCTTCGAAACATCTCCAGACTTCGCCCATCTCTGACTTTTCCTGATGCTGAGAAACTCGTCCATGCCTTTGTCTCCTCCAGGCTCGACTACTGCAACTCCCTGTTTATTGGTATCCCTGGCAAAAACCTTCAGAAACTTCAATACATTCAAAACAGTGCAGCAAGGATTCTGTTGAGAGTTCGTAAATTTGAACATATTACACCCATTCTCCATAACCTCCATTGGCTTCCTGTCACCTACAGAATTCAGTACAAAACTGCTCTCATTACCCATCAATGCTTGCACGGCACTTCACCTGACTATCTAAAGGACATTCTTGCACCATATTCATCCACCCGGTCTCTACGATCACAGAACAGTAATTTCCTTCATATTCCTCGGACCAAATTGAGGACCATGGGAGACCGAGCATTCTGTGTGGCTGCCCCCCGCCTGTGGAACTCCCTCCCTGACGACCTGAGAGCTCCACAGTCACTGGTTGACTTTAAAAGCAGCATAAAGACCTTTCTTTTTAAGCAAGCCTATTCTGCCTCCACATGATTTTATCTTTGATCTTAGCTGATATCATTATTGATTTTACTTGATTTTATCACTTGTTTTATTTTATTTATTTTTTAAGCAAGCCTAATCTGCATCCACATGATTTTATCTTTGATCTTAGTCGATATTATTATTGATTTTATTTGATTTTATCACTTGTTTTATTTTGATCTTTGCTTTGTTACACTTTGTAGCACTTTGAGATTTTTATTAATGAAAAGTGCATTATAAATGGAATTCATTATTATTATTATTATTACTCAGCTTCCCAGCTGATTGGACTTAACAACTGCTCCATTCCACCTTCTGTTTCCACCATAAAGCAACTGAGTCTTCTGCATAGACCTCGTTATATCCATAGAGGCTCTCGGATGAAATCTGTCTATTCTCGGCAAGCTGGGTCTGACTCCATCACTTCTGTCTGGTCTACGAGACGTGTCGCACCTCAATTACGTAATCAGAACGCTGCGTTTGTAGTCCCTGATATTGCTGAAAGAACACAGCGTGCAAAGTGGCAAGGAAAACATGGAGTGGACTTCAGTCTGCGTAAAACTCTTCTAAAGGCTTCTACTCAAACTGGTATTAAAATAGAACTTTTCAATGTGCAATCACTATCCAATAAATCATGTCTTATTTATGATCATATTCTGGAGAAGAACTTGGACCTCATGTGCCTTACTGAAACATGGCATCAACCAGATGTGTACAGTTCTCTAAATGAAGCTTGTCCCTCTGGATACAGTTATCTGCAGAGAGCCCACTGCACTGGCCGCGGTGGTGGTCTGGCTGTAATCTACCGCAACAATTTAAAATTGACACATCTGGCTTCTCAGGACTTTTCTTCTTTTGAATGTTTGGCCTTCAACCTCAAAGCCCCCCTCCTGATGAATGTTATATTGATTTATCGGCCTCCCAAACCGCATATTTCATTTAACTCAGAGATGCATGACCTCCTCACTTTTTTCTGCACCTCTCCTGTGAAAAATATTTTTATTGGAGATTTAAATATCCACATTGATAATTCCTCTTCCCTTCTGGCAACAGACTTTAAAGCTGCACTATGTAACTTTGTAGTGCAGTCTGTAACTTTTCTAACAATATATTTTTAACATATGTCTTCACTCTGTCACTATCTACTGACAGACTGGTGTTAGACAAAGTAATCTCTGAAAAAAACTATAGTCCCCTTGCTTCTCTATCAGCATTTATAAAAACACTAAAAACACAGAGTGACCCGTCCTTAACCAGCCAATAAAAACAGAGTTTGTAACCAGCCAATAAAAACAGAGCTTGAATTTGAATCAGCCAATAAAAACAGAGCTTGAATTTGAATTTCAGCAGAGCCTCCCCCTCAGAGCCATATATGGCTCTGAGGGGGAGGGATCAGAATGCTTTGCCTGTTGAAAATGTTTCTAAGTTCTGCACTCTACAGAAAGTTACACATAGCACCTTTAAGTCTCTTTTGGACTCTCTCAGTCTCACTCAACATGTTGACGCCCCTACGCACAACAGGGGGCACACTCTGGATTTGGTGATTACAGACACTGTACTCATCAATAACTTATCTGTATATGACCTGGGTGTCTCGTACCACAATGTCATCTCCCTGGAAGTGCCTTCAACTTCACCTGCTTCAAATCTAAAATTACTTATCCAGTTCCGTGACTTTAAAAACATTTCCCCTGAGGTTCTGTTCTCTGATCTTCACTCCCTGACCAATGTCAATCATTCATCTGCAATAGACTCTGTGGATTACTACAACCAATCTCTCCAAGAGCTTCTGGACCTCCATGCTCCCTTGAAAGAAAGACTGGTGTCTTTCTCCCGTTCAGCCCCCTGGTACACTGGTGAGCTGCGCAAGATGAAGGCAACTGGCCGTGCTATTGAGAGACGTGTAAAATTATCTGGTCTCTCTGTACATAACCAGGCATACAAAGAACATCAGAAAGCGTACGCCTATTCTCTTAAAGAAGCATGGTCCAAATATTACTCCAACATCATCAACTGCCTTGGAAACTCTAAACAGCTCTTCTCCACAATAACTCATCTGCTTAATCCCATTAATCAAACTCATGAGGACTCTGTTCAAAAATGCAACATGTTCCTTTCATTCTTTAAAAACAAAGTTGACTATATCAGATCTCAGCTCCACAGCCTCCCTGATCTTAATTTGCCATCTACCCGTCTGCATTCTGCGTCCCTGAGCAGCTTTAATGTAGTTGTTCAAAGTGAAGTGGAGACCATCATCAAGAAAATGAAGCCTTCATCCTGCCCCCTGGATCCCTTCCCCTCATCTCTCATAAAATCCAATCACTCTGCAATAAGCCCATTAATCACACAAATAATAAATACGTCCCTACAATCTGGTCATGTTCCATTACCTCTAAAAACTGCCATCATTAGGCCTCTTCTGAAAAAAATCCAATTTGGATCCAGACGTTTCTAATTACAGCCCAATTTCACACTTCCCATTTCTGTCCAGAGTGCTGGAAAAAGCAGTTGCTTCTCAGCTGCAGGTCCACTTACAACAACACTCCCTGTATGAGAAGTTTTAGTCTGGCAGCTCACAGTACTGAAAGTTACCAATGATGTCCTCATGGCTGTTGACACTGGTTCTCCCTCCCTCCTTGTCCTCCTTGACCTCACTGCAGCTTTCAACACTGTGGACCATAGTATCCTCCTCCACCGTCTTCATGTGGAGGTCGGTCTCTGTGACACTGTCCTGGACTGGTTTAAATCTTTCCTCTCCGATAGGCTGGAATGTGTTAGTCTTGGCAATGCCGCTTCCCAGACTGTCTGTGTCTCCTGTGGTGTCCCTCAAGGGTCAGTTCTAGGGCCCCTGCTATTTTTCCCTTTACATGGTGCCTTTAGGTCAAATCATTAATCAGTTCAACATTTCTTTTCACTGTTATGCTGACGATACACAGCTTTACATCAGGACTGGAGCATCATCATCATCACCATTGTCATCTCCATCTTCACTCACATCCCTCACTACCTGCCTGGAGGAAATAAGGGCATGGATGAATCAGAACTTTCTTAATAATAATAATAATAATAATAATAATAATAATGAATTTAATTTATAACGCACTTTTCATTAATGAAAATCTCAAAGTGCTACAAAGTGCAACAAAAATCAAAGATCAAATAAAAACAAGTGATAAAATAAAGTAAAATCAATGATAGTATCAACTAAGATCAAAGGTAAAATCATGTGGAGGCAGAGTAGGCTCGCTTAAAAAGAAAAGTCTTTAAGCCGTTTTTAAAGTCAACCAGTGACTGTGGAGCTCTTCTTGGAGTTCTTCAATTTAACTGCTCCAAAACTGAGGCCATACTGATTGGCACCCCTCACCAAGTACAAGCATCAACTATAACATCAATTTCCTTTTCTGGACAAGACATCCCCCTCTCCACTTCTGTTACAAATCTTGGAATAAAAATGGACTCTCATCTTTCATTTGAAAATCACATTAAGCATCTGTTTAAAACCTGCTTCTTCCATCTCGAAACATCTCCAAACTTTGCCCATCTCTAACTTTTGCTGATGCAGAGAAACTCGTCCATGCCTTTGTCTCCTCCAGGCTCGACTACTGCAACTCCCTGTTTATTGGAATCCCTGGCAAAAACCTTCAGAAGCTTCAATATATTCAAAACAGTGCAGCAAGGATTTTGTTGAGAGCTCGTAAATTTGAACATATTACAGGTACACCCATTCTCCATAACCTACATTGGCTTCCTGTCACCTATAGAATTCAGTACAAAACTGCTCTCATTACCCACCAATGCTTACACGGAACTTCACCTGATTAGCTAAAGGACATTCTTGCACCATATTCATCCACCCGGTCTCTACGATCACAGAACAGTAATCTCCTTCACCTTCCACGAACCAGATTAAGGACCATGGGAGATCGGGCATTCAGTGTGGCTGCCCCCCACCTCTGGAACTCCCTCCCTGACTACCTGAGAGCTCCACAGTCACTGGTTGACTTTAAAAAAGGCTTAAAGACCTTTCTTTTTAAGCAAGCCTACTCTACCTCCAAATGATTTTATCTCTGATCTTAGTTGATATTATCATTGATTTTAGTTGATTTTATTACTGATTGATTACTGATTACTAGAACATTTATTTAAAACAATAATTTTAGGTTCCTTTTAGTATCATTTTTTTTGCATCGTTTGATATTTATACCAAAAATAGGAACAAATAAAGTCAAAGTCAAAGTCAACTTTATTGTCAGAACTGCAATATGTACAGGACATACACAGGATTGAAATTGCGTTTCTCTCAGTCCCTCTGTGCAACAGTAACCATCTAAGCACTAAACACTAAAACATTTAATAAACATAAGCATAAAATAGTAAAAGTGTAACACTGTCCTGAGTTTTTTCATAGTAGTATAAAAGTATGGTGTTTCAGTATTGGTGTAAATTTTCATACTTTTATACTACTATGAAAAAACTCAGGACAGTGTTACACTTTTACTATTTTATGCTTATGTTTATTAAATGTTTATAGGGGTGTTTGGTGTTTCAGTGTTGGTGTAAATTTTCAAACACCCCTAAAACACCAAACACCAAATGAACATAAGCATAAAATGAAATAATAAAAGTGTAATACTGTCCTGAGTTTTTTCATAGTAGTATAAAAAGTATAAAAAGTATATCTATAAAATAAACTGAAGGTTCTAGCATTGACATTTGCAAAGAGTGGCACAGCAGCATATGAGTTAATGTACACAGTATATGTATGAGGTAGTTGATGTTGGTATAGAGGCAAAGTGGCATATGCAGTAAGGCACATAAGGCACATTTGGCATCCTTAGATAAGGCTAGTCAGAGAATGCTGTATATGTATCAGCAGTAGTGTAGATATAAAAGTAGTGTAAATGTAAACAGTAGTAATAAATGTAAAACAGTAGTAATAAATGTAAACCGTATTAATAAATGTAAACAGTGAATGTAAACAGTAGTATGACTATAGGCAGTAATGTAATACAAACATTAGTGCAAATATGAGAAGTAGTGCAAACTGAATGAGCACATGACCGAGAGTTTAGTGAATAACCCGTTTGATGACACAGGGTCCAGTGTTAAAAACTTTGTGTTGAGTGGTAATGTGTGAGAAAGTTTTTTGTGTTAAGGCAGTTCAAATGGGAGGGGAGGCAGAGCAGGCAGAGTGTTTAGCATTCTGACTGCCTGATGAACAGAGCTGTCTCTCAGTCTGCTGGTTCGAGCCTGGAGACTCCTCAGTCTCCTCCCTGATGGCAGCAGTCTGAAGCAGCTGTGTAGTGGGTGTGTGGGATCACCTGCCATGCAGAGGGCTTTCCGAGTGAGGCGTTTGCTGTGTAAGTCCTGCAGTGAGGGCAAGGAGGTGCCGACGATCTTCTCAGCTGCTCTCACGATGCGCTGGAGGCTCTTGCGGCATGATGCAGTACATGCACCAAACCACACCGTGATGCAGCTGGTCAGGACACTTTCTATGGCACCCCTGTAGAAGGTGCACATGATGGGGGTTGAAGCTCCAGCCCTTTTCAGCTTGCGGAGAAAGTAGAGGCGCTGGTGAGCCTTCTTGGCCAGTGCTGCAGTGTTCCTGCTCCAGGACAGGTCCTTCGAGACGTGCACTCCCAGGAACTTGGTGCTGTCCACTCTCTCCACTGCGGTGCTGTTGATGGTCAGAGGGGCATGTTGTGCATCCCTCTTCCTGAAGTCCACGACAATCTCCTTTGTCTTCTCCACGTTGAGAGTGAGATTGTTGTGTCCGCACCACAAGGCCAAGCGGCTCACCTCGTTCCTGTAGTCCGTCTCATCGTTGTTGCTGATGAGACCTACCACTGTTGTGTCGTCCGCAAACTTGATGAAGTGGTTGGAGCTGTACGATGGTGTGCAGTCGTGTGTTAGCAGGGTGAATAGAAGGGGGCTCAGCACACATCCTTGTGGGGCCCCTGTGTTCAATGTGATGGTGCTAGATGTGTTACTCCCGATCCGTACTGTCTGTGGTCTCCCGGTCAGGAAGTCTAGCAGCCAGTTACACATTGAGGTGTTCAGCCCCAGACTGTCCAGTTTATGGATGAGCTGTTGGGGGATGATGGTGTTGAATGCCGAGCTGAAGTCGATGAACAGCATTCTAACATAAGAGTCCTTCGTGTCCAGATGTGTGAGAGCTGTGTGGAGGGCAGAGGAGATGGCATCGTCGGTTGAGCGATTAGGTCGGTATGCAAATTGGAAGGGATCCAGGGAGGCAGGGAGGACAGATGTGATGCTTTTCATGACTAGCCGTTCAAAGCACTTCATCAGGATGGGGGTGAGTGCTACTGGGCGATAGTCATTGAGGCATGCGGGCGTTGCCTTCTTTGGGACAGGGATGATGGTGGTGGCTTTGAAACAGGTGGGGACGATGGCCTGGCTCAGTGAGATGTTAAAGATGTCCGTGAAGACCGCTGCGAGTTCCCCTGCACAGTCCTTCAGCACACGACCAGGTATGTTGTCAGGACCAGAGGCCTTCCGGGCGTTAATCTTGATGAATGATCGCCTTACGCTGTCTGAGGACAGCGCCAGCACCTGGCCATCAGGAGAGGGGGGGAGTTTATGTGCAGGTGTGCTGTTACTTGCCTCAAACCGAGCAAAGAACTCATTCAGTTCATTCAGCGTAGAGGTTGAGCTGTCACAGGTCTGGGGGGGTGGTTTGTAGTTTGTGATGGTCTGTATTCCCTGCCACAGACTGCGTGTATCCTTGCTGTCCTTGAAACGGTGAGCTATTTTCCTGGAATACTGCTTCTTGGCCTTTCTGATGCCCCGATCCAGGTTCTTTCTGGCTGCCCTCAGGCCCACCTGATCTCCCGCTTTGAAGGCAGCATTCCTGGCTCTCAGGAGTCTGTAAACCTCAGCTGTCAGCCATGGCTTCTGATTAGCCCGAACAGTGATGGTCTTGAGGTTAGTTACATCATCAATGCACTTGGTGATGTATGAACATACAGTGTCTGAGTACTCCTGGAGACATAAGTTGTTGTTTGTGGTAGCAGCTTCTTTGAACATACCCCAATCTGTGGTGTCAAAACAGTCCTGGAGTGCCTCTGAAGACCCCTCTGGCCACACTCGTATCTGCTTGCGGACTGGTTTTGTGACTTTCACCAGTGGCCTGTATGCTGGCTTTAGCATAACACAGATATGGTCAGAAGCACCATAATACAGTACAGGAGTGCATAAAATTATGTAAGTTAAATTAACAGTTCGATTAGTTGCCTGGATTTCTCTAAAACAATAAAATAAAATAAAAAATCTTGGAACAAATAATTTATCCATCCATCATCTTTACCCTTTTCTTACTTTTCAAGTCTCGGGGGTCACTGGTGCCCATGTCAGCCATCACTGTGTGAGAGGCTGGGGACACCTGGATAGGTCTCCAGTCCATCACAGACAAATAATTCAAAAATATATAAATACAAAAGTAAACAGACTTCAGCTTACCATAGTGCATAAACCTTTAACTCAAAATAAAATACAGACTTCACAGTTTTTTTTACCATATTGATTCATATTTAGTAAATCTTTAACAACATTTCAAAACCTGTGCAAACCTGCATTAAAATCTCTTCTGAACTGTTATTTGTAAACCATAAATTGTATAATTTAGAACTGGCTCCAGTCGATGTGTCTCATCTGGTCTCTCCAACCTGTTAAAAGAAAAATTACTAACCCGATTTCAAACAAGTTGGGACACTAAACAAATTGTGAATAAAAACTGAATGCAATGATATATGGAGATGGCAAATGTCAATATTTTATTCGTAATAGAACATAGATGACAGGTCAAAAGTTTAATCCGAGTAAATGTAGCATTTTAAAGGAAAAATATGTTGATTCAAAATTTCAGTGTCAACAAATCCCAAAAAAGTTGGGACAAGTAGCAATAAGTGGCTGGAAAAAGGAAATTGAGCATATAACGAACAGCTGGAAGACCAATTAACACTAATTAGGTCAATTGACAACATGATTGGGTATAAAAAGAGCTTCTCAGAGTGTCAGTGTCTCTCAGAAGCCAAGATGGTAAGAGGATCACCAATTCCACCATTGTTGCACAGAAAGATAGTGCAGCAATACCAGAATGGTGTTACCCAGCGTAAAATAGCAAAGACTTTTAAGTTATCATCATCAACCGTGCATAACATCATCAAAAGATTCAGAGAATCTGGAACAATCGCTGTGCGTAAGGGTCAAGGCCGTAAAACTCTACTGGATGCTCGTGATCTCCGGGCCCTTAAACGTCACTGCACCTCAAACAGGAATGCCACTGTCAAGGAAATAACAGAATGGGCTCAGGAATACTTCCAGAAAGCATTGTCAGTGAACACAATCCACCGTGCCATCTGCCGTTGCCAGCTGAAACTCTACAGTGCAAAGAGGAAGCCATTTCTAAGCAAGCTCCACAAGCTCAGACGTTTGCACTGGGCCAGGGGTCATTTAAAATGGAGTGTGGCAAAATGGAAGACTGTTCTGTGGTCAGATGAGTCACAATTTGAAGTTCTTTATGGAACACTGGGACGCCATGTCATCCAGACCAGAGAGGACAAGGATAGCCCAAGTTGTTATCAACGCTCCGTTCAGAAGCCTGCATCACTGATGGTATGGGGTTGCATGAGCGCTTGTGGCATGGGCAGCTTGCATGTCTGGAAAGGCACCATTAATGCAGAGAACTATGTTCAGGTTCTAGAACAACATATGCTCCCATCTAGACGTCATCTCTTTCAGGGAAGACCCTGCATTTTTCAACAAGATAATGCCAGACCACATCCTGCAGCAATCACAACATCATGGCTACGTAGGAGAAGGTTCCGGGTGAGCCGTGCGGCTTCATGCGTTTACAGTGTTGCCGCTGTGTTTATGGTTGACGCACGGCGGCGCATGGCTAAGTGCTGTTCTTTTACGGACCAGCAGGTGGCAGTACCTCTAAAACCTGTGTATATGTTGCAAGAAAGGGTGTAGAAGAAGAAATCTACCGTAGAAGAAGAACTGTTTGAAATCACACAACAACCAAAAAAAGTCTTTCCGCTTGTGTGCTGAACTGTTGTCTTTATTAGAGGAGCAAATCATAATAGAACAACAGTTATTGTGTCTTGCGGTTTTAATGCATGGAGTCAGCGGAGGAGGAAGCGATCATTTGACTTTTAGCAAAAACAAAACAAAAGAAAAGTCCAGATCAGGGATGAAGAAGGGGAATTTAATACATTTGTATCACATACAAAACATTCCTCCATGCGTCGCGATGCTGTCTCCACGACCACAGCGGCGCAGACAGCTGCAGGTTCTGGCGTGAAGAGCGTCAGGCTGTCGGGTGAGGTCCCCACCCGACAAGTCAATCAAAGTAGCGCCCACGGCGCGCACACTTGGCTTGCAGTGTTTCAAAAATTCAGAGGTGCACGACACGCGCCAAAACGACGCGCGGGGCCTACGCGCAGGGGCGGGGATGGTGATATTGCGTCACTTTTGGCACGCGCACCCTGGCGCACTGCGTGACGCGTCGAGTATAAATCTAGCTTCAGAGGCCTGTATTAGACATGAATGTAAAGCATTCCTATTTCTAAACTTGAGAAACTGGTCTCCTCTGTCCCCAGACGTCTGCTGAGTGTTGTAAGAAGAAGGGGGGATGCCACATAGTGGTAAAAATGGACTTGTCCCAACTTTTTTAGGTTTTGTTGACGCCATTAAATTTTGAAACAACATATTTTTCCCTTAAAATGATTCATTCTCTCAGTTTAAACTTTTGATCTGTGATTTGTGTTCTATTCTGAATAAAGTATTGCTGGTAGATGTTAGCACCTGCACATCATTGCATTCAGTTTTTATTCACAATATGTTTAATGTCCCAACTTTTTTGGAATCCGGTTTGCAAATAAACTGTTAAAATGTCTTGATCTTAAAAAATCTGCAGGTCCAGATGAACTTCCACCTTATTTCTTAAGGCTGGCTGCTCATATCATCACAGTCCCTGTGACCCACATCTTTAATCTGTCCATAAGCCAAAACTCCATTCCGGATGCTTGGAAAACAGCCTTTGTTCTTTCTTTGCTGAAGGGAGGTGACCCCACCTCACTGAACAACTACAGTTAGTCCCCGACTTACGAGCACATCGACATACGAGGGTCCGGACTTACGAATATGCATCTCATTAATTTT
>JBBPBX010016563.1:0-47988 GCA_038048925.1 Garcialebias charrua | reverse complement strand
CTGACATCTGGTGCTCACTTCATGTATGTGCAACCTCTCCTGGAAACAAAACAAGCAACACGGCAAAAAGAAACATTGCTGTTTGTTGTTCATCACTCAAAATAACTTCTTCTTCACGAACTGAAGCCAAATCGCTAATATCTACGGTTTTAAATGGCTGAATTCGACGGATACGTTTATATATTTCTCCATTACGGAGCTCTGTAAGAGTTCACGGTAGCTTTGCTGACATCTGGTGCTCACTTCATGGATGTGCAACCTCTCCTGAAAACAAAACAAGCAACACGGCGAAAAGGAACTTTGCTGTTTGTTGTTCATCACTCAAAATAACTTCTTCTTCACGAACTGAAGCCATATCGCTAATATCTACAGTTTTAAATGGCTAAATTCGACGGATGCGTTTATATTTTTGTCCATTGTATTCAATGTGCGGTTGGAGCAAAGTTCTTTATCTGACGTTACAATCACGTGACCGGAAAAACCCGAATTTACCGTGTAAAAAAACGGCGCTAATTTTAAACTATTTTTGAGAGGAATTTTCATTCATTTCACATTATTTTAGCAAAAACGGTCAGGGGTCAATCTTAATATTTATATATGTTGTGCCATTTTTTGAAAAGTTAGAAAATCATGTCAGTGGAGCTTTAAGATTCAACGTGGAAGCAGAGCACGTTCCAGGCAAGCAGTTGGTAGTAGCCAACACCCTATCCAGGAGGCCATAGAGACACGTGAGTGATGAGACTACAGATCACATTGTACAAGCACATGTTGAATCAGTTATGGTGAATGCACTAGTCTCATCCCAAAGACTCTCAAGGATCCGTGAGACAACTCAGCACGATCACGAACTGCAGCAGATTATAAAGTTCATCAGGAACGGATGGCCGCCAAGAACAGCGATGAACTCATCTCTTCATCGTTACCATTCAGCACGAGCACATCTCTCAGAAGCTGATGGTTTGGTGTTATTCGAGGACCGGCTGGTCATTCCTTCTGCGCAGAGAGCTGAGGTGCTGTCAGAGATACACAAAGGACATCAAGGACTAACACGGTGCCGGGCACGCGCCAGGATGGCAGTGTGGTGGCCGGGCATCAGTGCTGAGATTAAACAGACTGTGTCAACATGTAAATTCTGCATTGAACACAAACCAACACAGAGGCACGAACCTCTCCTGACTTCTACTCTACCAGGGGGCCCCTGGCAGCGCATAGCAGCAGATCTGTGCGAGCATGAGAGTAAGAATTATCTCATTGTAACGGACTATTATTCCAGAGACATTGAAATAGTTCGTTTGTCTTCCACATCGAGTCGTGAAGTCATTAGTCGACTCAAGAGCATGTTCGTGAGGTGGGGAATTCCACTGGAACTGGTGAGTGATAATGCAACTCAATTTACATCCAGTGACTTCCAGGACTTTTCCAGAGAGTATGGATTTGTGCACGCAACTTCCAGCCCCCACTATCCTCAGGCGAACGGTGCTGCCGAACGAGCGGTTCAGACTGCAAAGAACATTTTGAAGCACCCTGGCCCCCATCTGGCCCTGATGTGCTACAAAGCAACACCTAGTGCTGCTACATGCGTGAGCCCTGCACTACTGATGACGGGAAGAGAAATCAGAACCACACTTCCAATGTTGGAGAGCAAGTTGGAAGCTGCTCTAGTGGACAGACATGAGATTCAACAAAAGGACAGACGGACAAAGGAAACCTATAGGTTCTTCCATGATCGCCATCATTCTGCACAACCACTTCCTGCACTACAATCGGGACAGGACGTCAGGATAAAACTGGATGATGAAAAGAGTTGGAAAACCCCAGCAAAGGTCATCGGCAAATGCCATGAGCCTAGGTCGTATATAGTGGAAACGGAGAATGGAGCTGTGTTAAGACGGAATCTGAGACATCTGCAAGCTGTCCCACTTCCCACAGATCAACCAGATCAGCTACAACCACCTGATTCTCCAGTGACACTGAACAGTAGCTTTCCACCTGAAGACAGTGCTGATTCAGCGACCAGAACTCCTGATCAGAGACACATGGGTCCAGAGGTGGAGCGCTCAACTCCACAAGGTTCACAGGTGACTTCCAGGGGAAGGGTAATCAGAATTCCTCTGAAGTACCGAGACACTTAATGACAAAAAAAAAGGATAAAGTGAAGTTGACCTGTGTAGTTTGTATGTATAAGTGTGAAACTAGACCTGTGTAGTTTGTAGGTATAAGTGTGAAACATAGAGTTCTGAGGTGTGGGTAAATAGTAACTGGGAAAATGTTTAGTTGTTCACCGAATTAATAGGAACAGCAACTATCGAGGGCAGAATAATCCCTACGTTGCTGTGGACCGAGGGCAGTCTACCCCAACGTCCTAGTGTTCGGATGTTATATACAGAGGAGTTTAGAAACATGTGTGTTTCCTGCTAAAAGGGGGAGATGTGGTGATATGTCCTAGTTGGGTTGCCGTAGCTAGTATAGACTGAGGGCATGTGCAGTGTGTGTTTAGTTGTGAACTGAGCGCGACACGAGACGTTAACATGTCCTGCTATTAGCTGTTCAATAAAGCTGAGCTACCTCGTGAGTCCACTGCCCGTTCTTCAGAGAAGCAGCCGTTCATGACAACCTCTAACTCAATACAAGATGGACTCTGCATCAAATGACTTTTAACTTGCTAAACTTCTCCAGTTTTACAGATATTGAGATGACATTTGGTGTGGTAACTGAGCATCATGCCAAACATCCATTTTAAGCACAAAAAAGTTGGCATTGCCGGCAGAAATCCATCATGGCAGTCTTACCAAAATATCTCATGAGACAACGGAAGGATTTCAGTGAAACTCAAGAGTAATAATTGGCTGTACATCTAAAAGTGATCCACTGTTGGGAGATGACACAATTCAAGATGGCCACCACAGCCAATCAGCCTTTGCCTACGCAAAAATAACGGC
This sequence comes from Garcialebias charrua, assembly GCA_038048925.1. Taxonomy (NCBI): domain Eukaryota; kingdom Metazoa; phylum Chordata; class Actinopteri; order Cyprinodontiformes; family Rivulidae; genus Garcialebias; species Garcialebias charrua. The sequence goes on along the minus strand of JBBPBX010016563.1, from coordinate 45,049 downwards.
AGTGAATTGTACAGATTTTAGTTGTAGTAGTAGCTATTAGCTACTACCACAACTAAAATCTGTACTAGCTAACGATGGTTCTTTACAGACACTCCAACTGCTAACAGATTGTGAGAGCTTACAGTTTATTGTTACAACTGTATATAGGAGCCAAGATGGTGTAGTGGTTAGGGCGTTTGACTTGGGACCCGAAGGATGCGGGTTCGCGTCCCGGCCACTACACACCTTGGGGTGTCTATGAGTGCACACCTAATTCTCCAGCTCCCCGAGCGCCCTCTGGCTGCTCACTGCACCACCTGGGGTGGTTGGGTTAAATGCAGAGACGAATTTCGTCTGTGTATGGGAAACATACACAGATGACAGACAAACACATTATTATTATTATTATTATAATAATCTGAGTTTCAAACTCTGACATGAAACGTGGTGGGTGAAGGTGATATATCCTAAAAGAGTGCTAGGCCTTCAATTGAAACAGTGGCAAACATCTCTGAAACCTTAAGTATGAAGATCAGCAGATACCAGCTGTACATTTCAATAGAAAACTGGGCAATAGTGGAATATATAATATATAATAATATATAATATATAATAATAATATATATAATAATAATAATAATAATAATATATAATAGTGGAACAATATAATAAGGACATTCTCAGTGAGTTTTCAGAACTACTGGCTGAACTACTGCCAAAATTTGACTCCCTGCTTTTTTGTGGAGATTTCAACACACACATCTGCTGCCAAGTAATCAACTTGGACGTAAGTTTCAGGACCTTCTGGACTCTTTTAACCTGTCGCAGTCTGTCTCGGGGGCCACGCACAGTCAGGGTCATACACTGGACTTAATTATCTCCCACTGCCTTCAAATATCTGCTGTGGAGATTCTGGACACCTGTATTTAAGACCATTTTCCCATCTTATTTGAATTTTCCACCCCTCCTGCACCGAAGGCTGTTCTCCCAGCACATCTATGCCGCTCCATCACCCCATCCACTCCAAGTCAGTTCACTGATGCCTTTAAGAGCACTGACTTATGCTCTGCCGTCAGCCTGGACCCATCTCTACATCCTGAGGACTTCATCACCTCCTTCCATCACACCTGCACAACGATCTTGGACTCCATCGCTCCTCTCAAACAGGCTTCTTCAAAGAATAAATCACCTCCATGGCTCAATGAAACAACGCGGGCCCTTCGACAATGCTGCAGGAAAGCAGAGCGAAAATGGAAGCGGGACCGGCTTCATGCATCCCAGGGAATACTGAGAGACTGTCTAGTCTGTGATTATCAAAATGCTGTTAAGCAGGCCAAATCGCAGTACCTCTCCAATTTAATCACCACCAGCTCCAACCGGCCGAGGATGCTTTTTAGCACAATCCAGTCTGTCATCAATCCTTCTGTCAATGTCCTGAAAACTGCCACTCAGTCTACCTGTGATGACTTTCAGAGCTATTTTGTCAACAAAATAGACTCTATCAGGCAGAACATTGTCAGCCCATCAAACACTGTCCAATCATGTGCGTCTGCAATAACCACTGCTGTTTTTGACAAGTTCGACCTGGTTTCACTCCCTCACCTCATCAAGGTGGTTCAGCAGATGAAACCAACAAACTGTTCTCTGGACATCATTCCCTCAAAAATATTCAAACATTCCTTTGATGCAATTGGTCCTTGTGTTTTGTCATTTATTAACAGCTGTCCATCTTCAGGTTATGTGCCATCTGCTTTCAAACACGCTGTGGTCAGGCCTCTTCTCAAAAAACCAGGCTTAGATCCTACAGCTCTCTCTAATTTCAGACCAGTTTCCCATCCGTCATTTTTATCAAAGGTCCTAGAAAAGATTGTTTTTATTCAACTTCAATCTTTTCTAGAGCACAACAACCTGTTTGAAACATTTCAGTCTGGTTTTCGAGCCCGTCACAACACTGAATCTGCACTGCTCAAAGTGCAGAATGACATTCTTCTGTCTCTGGATGCAAAAAACCCTGTTCTGCTGGTGATGTAACGCCAAAATTACACCACACGCGTCACGGCTCCGCCCCGCTCCGGTCCGACCTCCGCAGCAAATACGCACCCATTATAATCAATGACAGAGTTTACACTGGCTCCGCACGGCGGCAGAGAGCTGCGGAGAGCGGACGGCAGTCCGTCAAAATTAGAAATTTTTCTATTTCTGCCGGACGCCGGAGCTGTGCGGAGGCACCAACAGGAAAAGGAACGAGCACAACTTCCGTATTTACAAAATAAAATCACCACGGGCGGACTAATCCTAGCTCTATACGGATTTATTTGTACAAAAATGCTGTCAAACTATCATTTATGACTACGCCTACAAACGCAATACAAGAAATAAATAAATAAATAAAGTATTTTATTCTGAAAATGTAATACCTCACTTCCTGTTGCTCAAACCATGTCCTGTCGCTCATTTACGAGAGAAGATCAAGGCAGCAGTCTCTACTGTTGTTCTCCTTCTTCCACCGAATGAATTGTTTTGTTCTGACTTACTTATCACTTGATTTATCGCGCGATCCCGCAAATCCCGCGCATGCGTCTAGGAGCGGCGCATGCAGGCGGACCTGAGCTGAGGAAGTGGAAATTGGAGTTTGAGACGCTCAGCTGCGACCTGCGGAGCGGACCGCAAGTAGTGTAATTTTGGCGTTAGACCTCTCAGCAGCTTTTGACACCGTCGACCATCAGGTACTAATCAACCGCTTGTCTCAGCAGGTTGGCCTCCAGGGAGCTGTGCTAGAGTGGTTCAGATCTTACCTAACTGGGAGAACTTTTTCTGTCATGATAGGTGATCTGTCCTCCTCTTCATCAACCCCTCTGACCTCTGGCGTACCACAGGGATCCATTCTGGGGCCAGTCCTCTTCTCTCTTTACATGCTGCCATTAGGATCAATCATTGCACGTCATAATCTGTCTTTTCATATGTATGCAGATGATTTACAAATCTATCTGCCAGTCACTCCCAACCCCTCACTCAGTTCAAACACTCTTGTCAACTGCTTAAATGACATTAAGCACTGGCTCTCTCAAAACTTCCTCCACCTAAACACAGATAAAACTGAATGCATTTTATTTGGTGCACCTGATGACACCAGCAACATCCTTCCCAGTCCCAGTTTTGGTTTTCCCCTCCCCCACTTCAACCCGGTAGTTAGAAATCTTGGAGTGCAGCTTGACGCCAACTTAAAGCTTGATAAACAGATCAGTTCTGTTGTCAAGACCAGCTTCTTTCAGCTCCGTCTGCTCTCTAAAGTCACTCATCAGCCATAGTGTTCTGGAGAAAGCCATGCCTTTGTGACCTCCAGACTTGACTATTGTAATGCTTTGTATGTTGGTATTAATCAATCCTCCATCTCCCGTTTACAGCTTGTACAAAACTCTGCCGCCCGCTTTTTGACCAACACACGGAAATATGAACACATCACTCCTGTCCTGTCCTCTTTACACTGGCTCCCGGTTCAGTTCAGGATACAGTTCAAGCTGCTCCTGTTTGTTTTCAAAGCTCTGAATGGACTCGCACCTCTCTACATCTCAGAACTTTTGAAAGTCCATCACCCCAGCAGAGCTTTACGCTCTGCCAGTCAACACCTGCTGGAGGTGCCTCGCTCAAGGTACAAACAATGGGGAGACCGGTCCTTTTCTGTTGCCGGCCCAAAAGCCTGGAACAGTCTCCCCCTTGAGCTGCGTGCCACCTCTGATCTGACTCTGTTCAAAACCAGACTGAAGACCCACTTGTTCAAAAAAGCTTTCAGTGTGTAACTTTTATTACTTTGGTATTTTAGTATGTAGCATTTTTATTTCCATTGCCTCCTTTTATTGCTGTTGTTTTTTATTCTATTTTCACTGATTTATTGTACCAGTTTTTATATTTTCTGTCCTGTTAAGCACCTTGGTCAATGCAAGGCATTGTAGGAAGGTGCTATACAAATAAAGTTTATTATTATTATTAATAGGTAAATTAAGCGTGGCAATGGCAGACTCCTCCAACAGAACATCACCATTCACCCAACTGAAAACAAATCCTTACTATTTTCTGGCCGGTGTGAGGTTAGTCTCCTCAAACACTTTCAATTCCTCCCTCGCCAATAGGTTTCCATATTACCAGCCTTTAATTATTCATGCATGCCCGCTTGGCGCCTGACTCGGAAAATAAAGCAAACCCTTTTGGACTACCGATACAGAATAACACGGTGACCTCGGCTGAACCCTGCTGCATTGTTCGTTTGTCTCCTGCTGCTGGTAAGAAAGAAACTGGAGCCCAGGTGGAGATTATTTCTTCATGTGTAAAAGCCGCTCTCTCGCACAGCGCACGTCTATAAACAGCCATCGGGGTGCGTGCAGTGCTTGAAGAGCTCGGTATAGTCCCTTTTGTAATGTGCAAAATGATATCTCTGCAGTGTAACCATCTCTATTACGGGGGGGGGGAAGAGATTGTCTTACCCTCCGGATTTGCTTCAAAGAGCACAACGAATGAGCTCGGGCTGCTATGGACATGTAAAGCTTATCTGCAAGAGGAGAAATAACCAATCTAAAAGACAGGTAGGAAATACAGCTGAGGCGGGTTTAAAACCTGGGCATTAGTAGAGATCACCTAAAACTAAACATTTTATTTTTACATTAGTACTTGTTTTTTGTCTTGCAAGCGTATTTAAGTTACAGTTGCTTTCTAATGCTTATTGTCAGATCTGTCTGTTATTTAGGTTTTTTTTTTCTTAATCATGATACACTCAGTAATGAGTTGTTAATCTTAGGCCTTAAATCTTTGATTTTATGTTAAACCTGAAATGTAGTTCATTTTAATTTGTATTTTTAAACAGTCTATGTATGTTTAGCAATCCATCATTTTTTATTTTTTTACTTTTGTCCTTTTTTATTACGGTATTAGAAAAGTTCATCAAACTAGGAAGGCTCTTCTGATATTGTATACAATCCATACAATGATAATAAATACGTTTTCTTTTATAAACAGTTTCGGTCAAAAACGTGCCGTTTAATCACACTGACCAAAACACTCACTTCACTCCTGAAAGAGTTTAAATCAGACGTGAAGTTGTCTCCCAAGACCTTTCACTCACGAGGCCACGCAGGCCAAAATCACACCAAGGAGCCGGAATAATTTCTGCACTGAAATTACTTTATTTTATCACTCAAGTTGGAAATATTCAAACAAACCTGCTAAATACAGCTATTTAGTTTTTTTTTTTTTTACATATCCATTAAACAAACCTTCAAAACATATACCTGGTACTGTAGATATGGTCTTGATAAAAATAAACTGAAGCTTGAGTCAGTTCTTTTAATTTTGCGCCATGTGCAAGCCCTTTGAGGAGTTCTGTGATTTCATGACGATGGGGATGCTTAAAAACTTAGGAAGCTCTCTGGATTGTTGCAGAAGGTCGAGGAATGAGGGACAAGCACTGCTGGATAAAGAAAAAAAAACATTATTATATATCTGGGTATGAGATCATCATCAGTGCTGTGAAACAGTTTTAGACGGTGCACTGTTTAATGCCAACTCTAAAAAGATGGGATGTGCAAAATGTAAATAAAATGACAAGGTAATGATTTTCAAATCTCATAAATGGCTCATAAAGCCATGTTTTATTCACAGTGGAACACTGGAAACATCAAATGTTGACATCATCAAAAATCTCAAGAATCTGTAGAAATCTCTGAGCTCAAAGTACGAGGATGAAAGTCAGTATTGGATGTTTTAGGCCCTCAGGGGCCACTGCATTAAAAACAGGTCTGGTTCTGGTCTCAGGAACACTTCCACAAATCATTATCTGTAAACACGGTTCGTCAACAAATGCTGCTTAAAGCTCTATCAGACAAAGAAGAAGCCAGATGTGAACACCATCTAGAACTGCTGCCGTCTTCTCTGGACCAGAGCTCATTTCAAAAGGTCAGAGGCAAAGTCCAGAACGGTTGTGTGGTCAGACGGGTCCAAATCTGGAGTTCTGTTAGGAAACCACAGATGCCACGTCCTCTATACTAAAGAGGAGAGGGACCATCTAGACTGTTTTCTGTGTACAGTACAAAGATTTGCCTCTCTTTTTAAACCACTCCCAACGTTTCCAGAAATGGGGTTGTGAAATCTAAAGTATTTACTGTATTTTTTGTAAGTTGTATTTTTTTTTTTTTTTTTTTGCATAATTTGCATGCCCTGCAACTTACAGGCCGAAGCGACATTTTATGGATTTTTTCCCATATTTATAAACCAATTTTTGGCTGAGATATGACTTTTTTCATTCATTCCGACTGAAAAAAAAAAATTGAACAGTACCATTTTCAGCCACTAGATGGCAGCAGAGTAGAAAGGCATGCCGTTGTATCATGTAATAAGTAAACGTGGCTATAATGACAAACTCAAAAAAGTTCAAGACAAAAACAACTGGACTTTATTTATTATACTTTATATTTTATTGTTTTTGTCAAACTTTTTTGAATTGACTATGCCCTGGATGACTGAGAATCTTCACCAGCTATTAATAGCACAATCGGCTTGCCATATTAGCCCTATCTTCGTTCAGCTCGCTGCTTGGAGCAAGTTAAACCAGCTGCACTGCCCCGGCGAAATGCATCTAATTTGACCAATAAAGTACATTTATTAAGTAAAAGTTCAACTGAGACACACCTTTGCTATAATTTCGAACAAACAAGAAATTGATTTTAGGTGTTTATCTTGTTAAATTTCAAAGAAACGAGCAAGTTTCCTCCTTCCTTTTTTCCTCACTCTGTGTGCTCTTGAAGCACCGAGGTAGCGTAATTATTTTTGAAATGCAGCTAGTTTGACCATTAATTCAAAGTTCAACCGAGACACACCCTTGCTATAATTTCGAGCAAACAAATAATTTTTTTAGGTGTTTATCTTGTTAAAATTGCACAGCGGCTTGTCGTGTGCACACATTTACTTCCGCGTATCGGCTTTTGAAATGCAGCTGATTTGACCGTCAAAGTGCATTTATTAAACAAACGTTAGACTGACACACATGTTTACTATAAAGTCGAGCAAACAAATAATTGTTTTTAAGAGTTAATCTTGTTGAAGTATGTCCTGTACAGTACATATTGCAGATCTGACAATAAAGTTGACTTTGACTTAACAAGTCCTCCCGTGCATGCTCCCAGACGCCCTTTGGCAGCCCACACCGGCTCACATTTCCGGGTCGTCAGCGGTGACGCATAACAAACACAACGCGTCAGCTGTGACGCACAATAGATGCAACATATACGGCGAAGCAACATATTTATGGATTTTTCCACCTTTTTTAGACATATCTGGACTGATGCGACATGTACGGCAGAAAATACGGTATGTTTATTTTTTGTCAACTGCTTAGGAAACATAACAAATGGGCACACCAACATGCCTTTGAATAAAAGTCTAAACCTTTAAATGCTTATTATACTCAACACACACCTTAAAAAAAAATAAAAATCAAGGATACGAAGAAATGAATAAAACATAAACCAAACAACATGTGACAGTAATTACAGCAGGAAACACAGTTTGCTATTTATTTACCTGCCAGTGTAAACACAGACACATCAATCACGCGCCCTGGGTGGCTGGTAATACTGCTGAGTGGGTCGGGAGCGTCGTGGCTGTCCGTCACCCCCACGACGAAACTCTAGTGAACTGTCATAGTAACCGTCATCTTCCTCCTGTTGATGCAGATTTCATATAATAATGGTGATCACATTAGACATAATTAAATTTGATCAACTTTCTGTTCAGTTACCGACTAGCCAGTGTTCTGATGTTAATAATGAATGAACGATGAATTGGGAGTTCTGGTTACCATCATGTCAGCAGGAACAGGTCTGATGTTATGAAGGAGCACCTCTTCACAGTTTCCATAATCGCTGAAAACCACCACGGCTGTAGAGCCAGATGGGTGCACAGCATCTATTCTGGCATGGTAGAACTTGATGCAGGAAAAAAAAAGATACAAAACTGTTTTAATGCAGTTTCTACAAGTAAAATGTTATGTTAATTACCAAAAAAGACTGTAATAGGACTACGTGAGAATGTCCCCAAACAATGCACCTTGTTGTCCTCCCAGTACAGAGCCAGACACTGGTCACCAGGATTCCAGGTGTATTCAAAGAAATTTCTCTCAGGTCCTCGAGGACCTGGACCTTTGCCTTGCCCCGACCTTTTTTTATACCCAGCGTTGCTGGGATTGTTCTTCTTGGGTTGCTGCTCCCGATACGGCGGACAGAAGTTTGTAGGCTTGATCGGACCTGTCCTTTTATGTTCCACCTCTCCATTTTGGAAATGAGTAGGATCCCCTGTGGTTATCCGAGGGTCTTGTAATAATCCCACATCTTGGGAAGTCCCTGAACTTCCTCCTCTCTGGTTAAAGTTTGATGGTCCACCGTCTTTTTGTCTGTCAAAGTAATCCGAGTTCGGCTGATCTGCCTTTTCCTTCCTCCTGTCGTTGTTGGCGTCTTCATTTCGGTCCACACGTTTGTACGTTCCTTTTCCGTCTGCTTCACTTCCTGCAGAATTACTCAGTTTAGATGTGGGTGTGTTATCTTTAGGCCCCCTCCTATAAGACGGTCCGGAAATATTACCACCACCATTTCCATTTCGGGACCTTTGGTGGTAAGATCCACTAAATTCAATCTGCTGTTGAGATTCTTTTGAATGTGTGAGAGACGTGGTTAAGACAGAGGGATCGATCTGTTCATCTCTAGTTTCTCTCCGGTCATTTTGCACTCGGGGCCATTTCTCCTGGCCTTTCCACTGCTGGGTATCAACAGCCATCAGGGAGGTTATACAGTTAGAGGCTGGCTCCTGGCCAGGTTTGGGAAAATCAATGTCCTTGTGAAAGCGAGGTGGTCTGTCAGTCCTTTGCTGCCTGTGGTCATTTTGTGAGAACTTGGCCTGAGACGTGTCTTTGCTGTGATAGTTTGCGTTAAAGACGTTTCCTTTGTTCTCGTGGGGTCTCTGTGATGGCTGACTCTTTGGATCTGAGAAAACAAACCAGAGAAAGATATGGTAGGGAAAACATAAATGAAGAATGAGATGTAGAAAAGGTCCCCCACTATTAATGGAGAAAACTCCCATCTTGGACTCAAGGAAGTCGAATAGAGTGCTTGGTCCAGATGGTCGCCCTCCTGCTCCGTCCTCATCGTCCTCATTTCTGGACCTGCCTCTTCCCTTTCCTCTGGCTGCAGAAAACACCAAAACAAGATTACCGATGTATAGAGAATCAATATAATTTAATAGGGCATAAATGAAACTGGTTTGAATGATGAAAATAAAAGTGTAAAACCTATTTCAAATCCTAATGTTCAATATAATCTTTCTAATTTTCTTCTTTTTTTTTTGTAATCGTTCTTACAGGTCTCTCTTGTAAATGTGTCCCCGTGAATCAATGAGACTAACCTGTATAAATACAGAACAAATAATATACCCTAAAATACAGCTTGGAGAACTTTTACTTTGCAGATAATCTTTTGTAACACTTTGATGAATTAAAACACTAAAATAATAAAAACACCAGTTTGTTTAAAACTGTGTGCATGAATAGGGTCATTAATTCATCCAACTGTCATGTTCTGTTTAGTTTTTGGCCAGACGTTCAAACAAATAGTTGGAGAATTTACTGGTTCAATTCAGAATTCATTGTTATATGGCAAAGAATGCCAGTCTAGATGCAAAAGAATAGTTCCAAACCAAGATATACAGTAGACCCTCACTACTTTGTGGTTCGTTTTTCGTGGATTCGCTCTATTGCCGTTTTTCAAAGTAAGATTGGACATGACACACAATGGTTGATTGATGGATGAGCTGCATGATCGGCATGGAATTTTTATTTAAAATAATTTATTTTAATTTATTTAGCACCTGTGTGTGCAGCCCACAGCTGTGTGAGAAGCTTCCTCCTTCAGCTGATCAGCTGATCTCCGTGCAGAGCGGAGAAGTGGGCATGGCTGAGAGTGCAGCCAGAGGCAGGGAGCTGAAATCATGTCATTCTGTGTTCTTTTAGAGTGTTTAGAGTTTAGAAACATTGTTTATTATATTGCAAGACTTTGGGAAGGGTTTAAAATGCCTAAAGCCTACTTCGCGGTTTTTCATTTATCGGGGCTTCAGGGTACGGATCCCCTGCAACAAACAAGGGACTACTGTATTTCACAGATGAGCTAAAGCTGCTGGAATACAAAGTTTTGAGTTCTTCAAACATTTAGCCAAGAAAATCCTCTATAAATAAAAGTATTTTCAAGCAACCACAGGTGCTTTTTGATTTTCATCTAACAGCACATGGGAGTACCGGTGAACGTTGCTGTACTTTTTACACCAATGGCTCCCAAACTTTTCAGTTTCTGACCCACAAAATAAGAGACCTGGGACCTGACTACGGTATGTTTGGTTGCCAAACATCATCCCAATATTGTTTATACAGGGCTTAAAGTGAAAAAAAATCCTGAGCCTGAAACTTTTTTTGTGTTGATAAAATAAAATCGTAACATATATTACATAAATAAACATGGGTATAATGATAACAATCAGACTATTTTTATTAATTAACAAGTGTACTACCCACACCAATGTCTATGGAAATAAAAAAAACATCAGTGGTTTTTAGTCCTTTCAGGACACTAACTTATGTCTCAGGACACACAGTGGGGTCCCAACCACAACTTTGGGAACCACTGATCTACACCACTGGCTTTCATTGTACAAACCAATTTGTGGATTAAAAACTATTCTGACATCTAAGTAGATAAAACTGTAATACACTTCCACGAGCAAGATTAGTCAGATTTCCATAAACTTATTAAATGATGTCATTATATCCACAAACCTCTAACATAGACATTAAATATTAAATAACTTTTCTTGGTTAATGAATGCAAGTGGGATGCATCGGTATCATTTTTTTAATCTACCGTCTTGGACACTTGATGATGTTTTAGCTCATCTGAACCCACCATGGTCATATATTTTAATTACAATCAGTGAGCGAAGCCTTCTAAACTAAAATTTCTGCATACAGCAACAATAAAACAAGATAAAAAGTCTTTGTGTTCACAGCTGCAAGCAGCTCAGTGCGATTAATCAGGTTTCAAATTACTGCAAGCCCTTTTCTGTACTGAAACATACACAAACTATACTGCAAGAAAAACAGAACATTCAACTTAAATAGCCAACTAAAATGAACTCGGGGGTAAGAAGAAGTCAGTGATACAGACTTAGAGTGCACACAGTTCTTGATAAATGGACTCAAACAAGCAACACAGCCATCGTGGACCTTTTAATTAGGCTGCCGGTGATTTTCAGCCCATTTCAGGGACTTCCACATCGTTACCCAACCTTTTCTTTAACTCTGCCCACTTTGTAGATACATGAAGGATGGTGCGACACAGTGCATTGTTTCTGTGTGTGTACGAACCTCTAGGTTGTGGCTTGTTAGATTCAGCCAACGCTGAGCCAGGTCTGCTGCCAGAAGATCCTGTCAGTAGCATGTTTAGCGCCACTTCAAGATTGTTATTATTATCCATCAGAGCTTGTCGAGCAGCCTCCCTGCTAAAGCCCATATCCATGAGGCTTAGCACAGTACGCTCGTCCACCTAGCAGCCAAAATGGGAGAAAGTGAACTGTACATATTACACAGGAAATATGAAAAAGTACCCGCACCGAAGAAATTTCCCTCGCACATAATGGATATAATAATAAGATGGTTCAAGAAACGTGTTAATGCTCAGAGTGAAGCAGAAAGGAGTGAATGAAGAGTGGAAAAAGAAAAACAGACACGCTAATTTAGTTTTATTTTGCAGGAGGGAGGAGGGATTTAAGCTTTCAAACATTTCTAACACGCTCCTAGGCCAATCCCAATGACACCCAACTCCATTCTATTTACATATTAACTGCCAAGCAGGGTAATTTCAACTAGAAACTGCCAGGGCACGACACAAAGCGGGACAAATTGACTGCCACTTGATTGGAAAATTTGACCAGGCCTCCAGTTCATTTACGTTCCTTCAATATTACAATCAATGCCCCACCAAGTAACTGAACCATGAAATAGGACTTGAGTTTAGACCAAAGAAACCAAAGAAGAAACACAAAACAAGTTCTAGTTTGAAAACTAGTGTGTAACTGTGAATATACATGCAAATTAATATGACACATTCTCTTAAAACATCAAATCAGAGTTGCCTTCTCACCAGCTCTCTGTAGTTTTCATCTTGTCTGCTTTCTGTTTTTTCAGGCTTGTTTTCTCGTCTCCTCTGCTGGTACGAGTCTTTGCTCCGAGAAAAGGAAGCAGCGCTGGTTAAATTACTGCCTGCACTTCCTCCGCCACCGAATGTGCGCGGGGCCTGAAGAGGGAGCGAAAAAAACATTAAGAACAATAAAACAGCAGGGTTGGACCAAAATGAAAAACACAATCAATCAAGAAATAAAGGTTTGTAGCTGATGCAATTATGACTTGAATTCAAAAAGTGACTCAAACGTCAAAGGCAATTTAGGTTAAAGTGAATGCCAATAAGCAGCATGAGTTTTAAATGGAGACTAAATGAATCAGCTTGTTCAACTCGCAATCAATAAGAAAAGCAGTTAAATAATTGGTTGCCTAGGACAAGCAACACAGTGTAACAGTGTTCACATACAAAACGTATTGAAAATTTACACACTTCCTTGGTTTTGGCCACTTCAGCAATAGCTGCTGTTCGCTGCTTTTCGAACTCCTCGTTCCCCTCGGCGCTTTTGATGACATTTTGAGTCTGAAGAGTCTTCCTCTGGTCTAGTTCTCGGCTGTCTACATCATCCAACCGAGCACACTTCTACAGGAGAGTGAGAACAGATCCTTCTCAGATATGTATATCTTTTCAAGCAGAAAATGAAACATTTCAGAATTTTGGGTGATTTTTTACTGGAAGTGTAACAGATGATTGTGCAGATTGAGATAGTACTCCAAGACTGTACATGTGACAAATACTTTCCTATCATAGGATGTAGACTTTCAGGGGAAACCTAACATCTAGTGAGATCACACATCCATCTGTACATCATGGAAGGCAACTCAGTCATGTGATTTTGGTTTAGGATAGCAGAAGGGAGGGACAGTGGCAGAAAGGACATAGCATAAGAAATTGTGAGCACATATTAGCTCAGTTTTGTCGATAATGTTGAAATGCATTACGGTAATCTGAAACGGTTTATATTAGACTTAATGCTTTGGAGTCACAAAGAATCATTAAGAGTTGCAACAGAACTCTGAAAAATATTAGAATATGCGCAAATGCTCCTTCTCCAACTCTATGAAGCCTGATGAGCAAAATAAATAATTTGTTAAAAAGTCTAAGTATCAAAATGATAGATGCACCCCCATCCGAGGAGTTGGGCGTCTCTGCAGAACACAAAAGGGGCAGAGTTGTCCAGAAAGTGGGAGGGTCCAACTGGAGTTGTGACATGCGATTGGTCTAATCCACAGATTTAAAGTAGGTGTTGCAAATTAAGACCTAGCTTACATTAGTTTCAAAAAGGTAATTAGAAAAAAGCTAAAGAATAAGTTAATTCCAATATTCATACTGTGACATTTATTTCAGAAGGATTCATTAAAAGTGTTTTTTCCTCCTGATATTTAACAAAACAGTCAATGTGAACGTCTTCTCGTTGCAAATTTTACACAACGTGATGTAAACATACATAACGTGAAGAGAGTTATACAAGAATTTTTGTGTATAAAGCAACTTAAGGTACATATTTTAAAAAGCCTAATAAATATACAGTAGTCTTTACCTTCCTTAAACATTGTGACAAAGAAGACGCAAAATCAAGAGTGAAAATGGGTTGATGCATCATAATTTAAATTTATAATAAAAGAAAGTTTTGAATGTATCTGTAAGCTGAAGAATGGATAACTGAGTGGATATGCTTCACCTTTAATATACCGGTACATTTTGAATAAAAAGGGAACTGAGTGTGAATGCTACCATCCGTTTATTCTTTAGCTTCTTGTTAATTGCCTAACTAAGCCTGGACAAACATAATCGTGGTTTTTCTAGTTTATAACTTCTTGACTCTGGACTCGTGTAAGATAACTGGCCTAATCCAAACAACTAGTTCAGGATAGACACGCCCACTTTTGGATGACCCGCCCCCTTTTGTTCTGCAGAGGCCTCTTCTTGCTGTTGCCCTTGTCATGTAAGCGCTGACTGAAAATCTCTCTTTAAATGTAAAAATTGAAATCTACATTAGTTTTCTGATAAGGCCTGATGTAATACCAATCAGCCATAATATTATGACCAATGCTCATGTCCAAGAGAAGCAAGTCTGGGTGATAAAATCACACCAACCTGCTCTCTGACCAGTCAGAGATGTTTTGATGGGAAAAGATGGATCAACTCAGGACTAAGCAGATCACTATAACAGTATGGCTGATATGTATAATGTATGCAGTGAAATTAAATCATCATTGAAACCTAAAAAAAAAAGCCACCAAAGAAATACTGAATCCCTTTTTAACTTTGATTTCAGATTCCTCCGCTTTTTAGGACTAATCAGAATCACCATTTACATCAAATGATGTTTGAAGGGCAACATTTCAATATCAGCCAACTATTCTAAGAATTACTGAAGAGTTGTTGTTCAAAAAGATTAAAGAGAGACAGACTTGACTTTGGCTCGTTTAAGATGTTGACATTTCTAAAGGATTTAAGATTGAAGTTAAAAACCAGGTAAAAACACATTTATTCTAGAAAATGTTACATCTTGTTTATTTTACATTTTTCTAGCTTACCGGTATATCTAATCAACCAAAAACTTAGTAAAATGCGTCCTGTTACAAGTTGCATGTTCTCTCACCTGGCCAAATGGCACAAAAGGTGGAGGTCCACCTTCTGCTCCAATGTTACTCCTGCTGTGTTTGGCCAGACTCTGCAGGGTGGAGGACAAAAGCAGCTCATCTTAAAATCTAGGACAAACAAGCCATGAAAATCTAAACTAATTACAGTCCGTTAGCGGCCATCATTACAAATATAAATATATATATATATATATATGCCGTTATATATAAATATATGTGTGAGTGTGTGCATAGCCATCATTAAAATATTGACCCTCACCCTCTGTAGAGCCCATTTCTCCACCATGTGATCCACTTCTCCTCCAAGGACACAGATGTTTGAGTCATCAAGCAGCAGAAAACCATTTCTAACCTGGATTGTACCAAGAAGCTTTACTTTTGTTCCCGGAGGCGTATTAAGACTGAAAAACAAACAAAGGAGACTTTAAAATGGCTAGACAGTAAACAAATGAAATCAATATATATTTATTTCTTCATTTTGCTGCTCACATTTCAAGGGTTTAACACTTTATAAATGCAGACACCAAGCCTTGCCGTATCCATAGCACTCTCTAAATGACATGGAGCCGTGCCAGCAGATGGGTGGCAAAGCTATTAATAATCCCAGCTGCTCACCATCCTCATGGTAAATTAAAAGCGCCTCTATCTCATCAGGCCTGATAAGGCCTCTGCCTCTCTCATTAGGAAAGCGCAGGGACTTAGAGGGATTTCCAGCTACTGATGCTGGAAGCCAAAGTAACAATTAGGGATTTCACTCCAAACCTCTGGGATGGATGGCGTTCTCGTGACGCCGACATCCCAGCAAAGAGGAACAAGCTATCCTTGATTCAATCACACACAAACACTCTATTCAGCCTCAATAGCTGCTACTTAATGCTTAATTGTCCTCTCTTTACATCACTGTGTTACACAGTGAACAGTTCTGTAATCCTTCTCGTCCTTCTTCGCCACCCACTCACGCTAAAACGGACACTTTCATCACAAACATTAACTACTGCTGCCGGTGTGTGTTTGTTTGTGTGTGTGCTGCTCATACAGAGGAGATTTGTTCTGTTCTTTACTCTTCCCATCAGGAAGTCAAGGCCCACGTTCTGACCACTCCACCTGTACAGACTGGCTGGTCACCATGGCAGCAATCACTAAGGCCACCGTTACTCGGATGGAGATGTAATTAAGGCTGCGAGTTGTTAAATCAGCTGCCACCACGTGGAAATTGCAGATAAGGGCAACATTTAGTCACGTTGCAGGGCAAGAGCGTTGTAAAGGAGGTGAAAGAGGATAGTGTGCTCAGAGTTTACTCATTAGTTTTCAATAAATGGTCAGCTTTTAGGCAGCAAAAAAAAAAACATAAAACACTACCGCTGCACGTTTTTATTTTTAAAAGTACAGTTACTGTTCATATACGAATTGTTGTTTCCTTATTTATAAAACTGCTCATGAATTTACAGGAGCATTTTCATCATGTAAATATGTCTGACTTAGACTTATGAGCTAATTTTTATTTGTAATTTTAATGGCATAAAAATTAAAGAATATAAGCGATAAGCTACATTAAAAATGACTAAAACAACCCTTATATCAGAGACACTAGTCATGATAAACTTTCTAAACAATAACGCACATCAGTTTATTTGCACAGACATAACCCCCACCTGATCTTGGACAGATGTTTAACCTCTAATCCCACACAGGTGGTGTGACCATCTGTCATTTGTATGCGCAGCATTCGCGGTGCACCCTGGGACTCCTCGTGGTCTTTCGGAGCTGAAATGTTTCTCACCTTCTGCACCTGGAGGACACACGGACCCTCCAACTGTCCGTGTGCAAAAAAAAAGGCAAACAGAAAAATCAGCCTGAGTGTCAAATCAGCAGATTCACATGGACGAGTGCAACAGCAAAAAGATTCAGAAGCTGCAATAAAACTTGTGAGAAGAATACTGAAGTGCTGGATTTGGTTAGTTTTCTACGAGGTGTCAGTCTACACTTTGAGAGGAATACAAGTTAAATTTTATGTTTTAATATTAGGAATGTCTTCTTCACTCCAGTGGTTAACTTCAGTTTCACTGAACAAAAACGATAAAAAGAAACTGTTGATTTTCATTTGTCAGTGTGTCATTGCCATCTAGTGGCAGAGCTGGGAACTGCCAACACTTTACATCATTACACCATGGCTTCTGTTTCACCTACCTTCTCAGTCCTTCCACTGTTAACATCAGATGGCAGAAACTTTTTCCCAAGAGGCCTAAGATCACTCTGCAAAGAAAAATAGAGCAGTGTTAAAAGAACAAATGTGCCACTTATCCTAAAAAATTAAATAGCTGAGAAAAAACAAAACATTATGAGGCAATAATGGTGTTTAACAGCTGGTTCTGATTAGGATAAGGGTCTGCAACCTGCGGCTCTTTGGTCCCTCATCTGCGGCTCTTTGAGGCTTAGATCAAAACTAACATGAAATTCAATTTTATTGGTTTTTATTTTCTATAGAATAGGCTAGTTTTGGAAGTTGCTTTGTCAAATTTTCTGAAAATATGTGAATGATGCTCTAATATGCCGATTAGATTTAGATACTTCATTTATCCAACATCCAGCCTTACAGTGTGAGCTTTCTCTCAAATCCACCAGAAATTATTTGGAATATGTTTCGCACGTTGCTTAGAAGAAATATGGTGAGTCAATTTGAAAAAAAAAAAAGAAAATGAAAAAAAAAAAGATAATTTGTCAAAGTAAATACAAACCGGATTCCAAAAAAGTTGGGACACTAAACAAATTGTGAATAAAAACTGAATGCAATGATGTAGAGATAGCAAATGTCAATATTTTATTCGTAATAGAACATAGATGACAGATCAAAAGTTTAATCTGAGTAAATGTAACATTTTAAAGGAAAAATATGTTGATTCAAAATTTCACAGTGTCAACAAATCCCAAAAAAGTTGGGACAAGTAGCAATAAGTGGCTGGAAAAAGGAAATTGAGCATATAACGAACAGCTGGAAGACCAATTAACACTAATTAGGTCAATAGGGGGTTGTGACATACTTCCGGTAAAATATTGGACACATCCGCCACTTCCGGGTCCCATCCACTGCCGTTGTTGTTAGCGTTAGCTCCTAGTAGCGGACCATGACAACGACCCAAAACGGGAAGTGGTTGCGGGCTACTGGCACTACATGTGAGTTCCGTTGTGTCCGCCCACCAGTGGGAACAGCTGTTCCGAGGGGGGGTTTCGACAAGAATTTATCGCGGCTATCCGTAAGGGGAGCATCGCCATGATTTTATATGTATTTATATGTGTATGGAGTTATTATTGGTGTGGATGCAGATGTTTTATTAATTGTATTTAGTCATTTATGTTCGTGTCTTTCCCGCTAACCGGAAGTGCGCGGTCCGGCTCATGACTGCGGGAGTGCTGGAACGGAAGTCTGTGGCATATTTAGTCTATTGACAACATGATTGGGTATAAAAAGAGCTTCTCAGAGTGTCAGTGTCTCTCAGAAGCCAAGATGGTAAGAGGATCACCAATTCCACCATTGTTGCACAGAAAGATAGTGCAGCAATACCAGAATGGTGTTACCCAGCGTAAAATAGCAAAGACTTTTAAGTTATCATCATCAACCGTGCATAACATCATCAAAAGATTCAGAGAATCTGGAACAATCGCTGTGCGTAAGGGTCAAGGCCGTAAAACTCTACTGGATGCTCGTGATCTCCGGGCCCTTAAACGTCACTGCACCTCAAACAGGAATGCCACTGTCAAGGAAATAACAGAATGGGCTCAGGAATACTTCCAGAAAGCATTGTCAGTGAACACAATCCACCGTGCCATCCGCCGTTGCCAGCTGAAACTCTACAGTGCAAAGAGGAAGCCATTTCTAAGCAAGCTCCACAAGCTCAGACGTTTGCACTGGGCCAGGGGTCATTTAAAATGGAGTGTGGCAAAATGGAAGACTGTTCTGTGGTCAGATGAGTCACGATTTGAAGTTCTTTATGGAACACTGGGACGCCATGTCATCCAGACCAGAGAGGACAAGGATAGCCCAAGTTCAGAAGCCTGCATCACTGATGGTATGGGGTTGCATGAGCACTTGTGGCATGGGCAGCTTGCATGTCTGGAAAGGCACCATTAATGCAGAGAACTATGTTCAGGTTCTAGAACAACATATGCTCCATCTAGACGTCATCTCTTTCAGGGAAGACCCTGCATTTTTCAACAAGATAATGCCAGACCACATTCTGCAGCAATCACAACATCATGGCTACGTAGGAGAAGGATCCGGTACTGAAATGTCCAGCCTGCAGTCCAGATCTTTCACCTATAGAGAACATTTGGCGCATCATAAAGAGGAAGGTGTGACAAAGAAGGCCCAAGACGATTGAACAGTTAGAGGCCTGTATTAGACATGAATGGGAGAGCATTCCTATTTCTAAACTTGAGAAACTGGTCTCCTCTGTCCCCAGACGTCTGTTGAGTGTTGTAAGAAGAAGGGGGGATGCCACACAGTGGTAAAAATGGACTTGTCCCAACTTTTTTGGGATTTGTTGATGCCATGAAATTTTGAAACAACATATTTTTCCCTTAAAATGATACATTCTCTCAGTTTAAACTTTTGATCTGTGATTTGTGTTCTATTCTGAATAAAATATTAGATGTTGGCACCTCCACATCATTGCATTCAGTTTTTATTCACAATTTGTTTAGTGTCCCAACTTTTTTGGAATCCGGTTTGTAAAAGTCTTTGTTTTTAATTAAAAATAATTAATGTATCTCAATTACATATCGATCAAAACTGATCATTTTTATGCAGACTTTAAAATGAAGGAGGGATGCAGTGATTCCTCACCTATCGCGGGGGTTACGTTCCACAGACCCAGGTGAAAACACATAAAATAGCAGGTGTTATATTTATTTTATTATTTAAAAAGGTTTAAGGCCTTATAAACCTTTCCCACTCTCTTATAAACACTTCATATGCTCTTAAACACTTTGGCGATGGCCATGAAGATGTTGAGATGGATGTACAGTACTGCACAGCATATACAGTACACACAATGAAAAAAAAAAAAACTGCTTTAAAGACCGTGTAAAGTGAAATTAAATGTGTGTTTTTATTTTGTCACATGGCATAAATATGTGTTATTAATCACCCATATAAGTCTGACTGATTAAAAACATTGTTTACCTTATAAAATTAAGTCTCAAAAATCATGAAAAAACATGATTTTGCCTTGCCCTGGAACGCTGGGGGCGTGTCAGTGCGTGGGCGTGGTTTCAGCGCTCGTGTCCTGCTGCCCTGACTGTGTGGAGGTGGAGAGGCAGGCAGCAGAGATCCAGTAAACCTGCTCTGTCTTTATTTGAGTTCTGTCTGTAACAGCAGCTACTTTTTCCAAGAGTTACGCTGTTTTTGTAAATAGTTTTCTTGTGTGTTTTTAATCTGGAATGAATTTAAAAAAAAAATAGTAATAATAAATAAAAAAAAGAGTTGTACCATGCGGGATTTGAACCCGTGGGCTTTGGGGCGGAAGGCAAGCGCTCTAACCATTGTCCTATCCAATCATTACAGATACTCAGTATAAAACCATGTGGTATAAAAACACGTTATGATTTGTACGGGTGCCCTGACCATTACAACATCCAGGGAAGATGCACGAACGAGGCATAATTGATTAGCTAGCTAACAATGAACAAAATATCTATGCTATTGCTATCTGATGCTATCTGCGATTCGCGAGTGAACGGCTCCACCGAGGCGAATTTATACGGCTGGAGCTGCAGGGGGTGGGGCTATACTAATGAGGACCGCGTGACGAAACGCGGTCACGTTTAAAACACGCCTAAAAAATCCTGAAACAGAAAAATGTTTATACACAGTTTGCTCTATAACTCCAAAATTAATTGAGCTACAATTTTGAGACTTTTTACTCATTTACAAGATTACCATTATGACATTTATAATGTTTATTGAAGAAAATGTTGAAATTCACTTTACACGGTCTTTAAAAAACTTCCGATACAGTGAAGCCACAAGAATGAACCGTGATATAGCGAGAGACGAGTGTACTTGATCAATTTTTCCACGATAACTCACGTAAGCCTGGTTGAGTGAAAGGCCCCCTCCAACAAAGTCTAATGGTACGTCCACACCGAACGGCTTTTCAACGGCAAAAAAGCTCGTCACGCACGCAAGTGGACGCACTGGACCCAGTGGTGTCCAGACCAGAACGCGAAGCTGCGGCGGCGTGGCGGCGGGGGGGGGGGAGCTTACCGGTATACCGAGTTCCTCACTGCACTCCGCCAGGCAAGGACCTTTTTATTTCTGTCTCTGTAGAGCAGACTTGACTGGTCGTGAAGGACTTGTCGCGAACACACAGCTACAATGAGTTTCTCTTCCATAGTACACGACTTTGCGGGTTTTTTCTGTGTCCCACAAACAATACGTCACATAGTTGCGCAATACCCGTCCCCTCGTTTCCGCGTCACATAGCGGACTTTCCCCCTCTCTCCTCCCCCCGACTCTCCCTGATTGGTTGACACATGAGTTGAACAGCGTTTGAACATTTGAACGGCGAAATCTTCACCTAAATCAACGCGTGCTTTGGAGGCTGACGCGGGTTCGCGTGCACGGAAAACGATTTCCAGCACGCTCAACACGCACGTGATGTGACGCCCGACGCCAAGACGCGCCTGGAGGCGCGTTCCCCATTGACTTTGCATGTAAACTGGACGCTCCTGCAGTTGAAAAGCCGTTTGGTGTGGACGTACCATAATTGGCCCGAGGGCCACCAGTTGATAATTACAGCTGTAGCAGGTTTTGCAGCTACGGACACATTTTATTCAGTGAGCAGAGGAAAATGGGCTATTCTGAGCAAAAACGTTGAAGACCCCTGGATTAGGATCTATTGCCATTGAAGTAACTCATGTAGTTGCGAGGCTTACCCTTCATTCAGCACACATTTTAGGTTTAATCACAAAAAGAAGCAAATATTTTGAAGATGAGGATTTGTACGATTTACAACAAAAACCTGGTCAGAGGCCTTAATTAGAGTTCTGATGTTAAATCTAATCTCCCATCTGTATCAAAATGATATTTTTCCTGAAGCAGACAACTTAGCACAATTTCTCTACACTAATAACGAAAAGACAGGCAATGGGCCAACTATGGTTATTAATTAGAACAACAGCAACATCTTCACTTTCAATGTTATCAAAGATTTTCACGTTACATTATTAAATGATCCGTCTCCAATTCAAAGCAAGCTGAATTAAGCGGGCACACTGCGGTGTGTTCAAGTGCAGCTCTAGTTCCTTTGGCATCACTGCAGGACAAACTGTAAAGGTCAAAGCTTTTGAGATGAACGCAGCCACTGTGTTATGTACTCATCTGATACAACAATCAGGTCAGATGGTATTCCTATACTTAATTTTGTATATCATTTTTCGGGGTAAAAAAAAAAAACTTGTGATGCTATCGTTGCTGATTGTGCTTGTCTCTTGTATTTATGTGCTGCTCACTTACATAAGTAAATAATTATGATGCTTGTTGTACAGTGTTGTAATTTGTAATAAAAATTAAGTCAATTTTTATATGCACAGTGATTTTCAAGCTCATGAAATTCAAAGTGCTTCACAGATATGAGAAAAAAATATGCAATATATACAATAAAAGTGGACAAAGAAGAAACCAGACAAAGGCAAAAATAATAATAATAATAAGTTGAATTAAATAAAAATCTGAACAAATCAATTCAAGTCCTAAGGCAAGTCCAGGAGGCTTTCTCAATTCAACTGGAATTGAGAAAGCCTCCTGGATGGGAGTCGAAACGTTTTCTGTTACAAATAAAGTCCAGTTGATCTTGTATTGAACGCCTTTTTGATTTATCATGTCCTGGACGACTGAGAATCTTCACCAGCATATTGATAACTAAATGTTCTGCCTCTAAATCTGGACTTACTGATCCTCAGGACAGCAAGTAAGTTTTTATTCTGGAAGAGTAGAGGCTGAGACTGGTGATATGGACTGATGAGGTTGTTTCTGTATAATGCAGTTTGACCAAAAGAAAATTTGTAAGCCAATCGTAAAATTTTGAAAGTAATTCTAAATTCAATTGGCTCTTTCACAAGCTACATCAAGCTGAGACTTTAGACGCCTTCTGGCTGATTTCTGAATGGGCTGAGGCGACGAGGGCTGTCGAAGCCAACCCATCCCAATGCACGTTTCTGTTGCGAAGTGAGGTAGTATCAGAGCCAGACGACACATGAAGAGGTAAGCCAGCTCAATAACACGATGACGTGATGACATACGTACGGTCTGTGCAACTACTTGGTTGACAGATTCAACAGCAAATGGTTTCGTTACCAAAGGAAGATCAACGATGACACAAAGCAACTTTGCAACTAGTTAAAAAATAAATAAATAAAAACCACAAAGAGGACCATTGAACTGGTAATTCATCGTGCTTTGCAAACAATATGAGGGAGAAGTTTGTCACGTTTTTGGTTCAGCACTGCTTGCTTCATTTCTGAAAACTCGTGCCGGTGAAGGACAGTTTTTGAACAACCAGAGGCAATATAAATTCTGTGCAGGCATTTTGCAAAAAATGTTTTATGAAAGAGCCTAATGTAGGGAGGCTAACACAAGAGTGATGTCATCTAGCCTTGTGAAGCCAGTTAAAACTGTGCAGCAGTGTTTTGAACCAGCTGCTAAGGTTTTTAGTGTGCTGTAAGGCACACTGTATGGCAGTAGTTCAGTCTAAGTTAGACAAAGGCACGGGCCAGATTCTCTGCATTGCTATGAGATAGGATTTTTCTTTTTTATGCAAATATATGGAGATAAACGAACACTGTTTTGGAAACTTGGTCAACTGGTAAATTAAACAACAAATCCTCATAAAACCAAACCCTAACAGCTACATCACCTTGTCAAGTCATATGATGAAAATTGACAGAGTTATGGTCTCAGGTTTAATGAGAATATCATGGTATGAGATTGGCAAAAGACAAACTGGTCAAAAAAGACAATAGAAAGGCAATATCATTATAGTCGAGGCATCTGAATATGGATGGCACTATTGCTGTTTAAATTTTTTTTTATAATGGCTCATTCTGAGTTAACTGATACAGCACATATTGACTCAAATTAAAAATTAACATAATGTTTCTTTGCTTTTCACCCTAAAATATTAATATACGGTACTTAAACTTTAGTACCATATGTTTTACATTTACAACAAGCAATAAGCTGCAGCTCACTACCACATAAACTCAAAACACACTGTTATCAGTTGTTCAGTCAAAAACACAAAGTGTTGCACATTTATGAATGCTCCTACAAGCACCCTGCAGATGTTGGATGCTGTCTATCATGGTGCACTAAGATTCATAACTGGTTGTGATTATCGTACCCATCACTGCACCCTGTATTCACTGGTTAACTGGACATCATTAACCTCACGCAGACTTTTCCACTGGTACAGTTTCATCTTTAAATCACTTCTTGATCTGCTGCCTTCCTACATCTCCTCCTACATGTCTTTGCGTGAGTGCGGTTACAGCGTGTGCTCTCAGGACATGATTACCTGCAGTGTTCCGTCAGTGAGGACTGAACTTGGAAAAAGGTCCTTCTCCTATTCCGCTCCTGCTTCCTGGAATATCTTACAAAAAGATCTGAAGCTCTCGGCCTTGACCTCTCTAAATGATTTTAAGAATCTGTTGGAATCCTGGCAAAAACCAATGCAGACACGTTCCTGTTTTTGATTTTATATATCTGCCTTATAATGTTTTGCTAGTTTTGATACTTTGTTAATGAAAAAAATCTGTATTTCTCTCTTATGTTTTTCTATTGTTTATTGTTTAAGGAAATTCTACCATTGCTGTTCATCATTCTTTAGTTTATAGCAGGTCGCTCTTGTAAATTAGTCCACGAGGCTCAATGAGATTTACCTGACTAAAGGCCCCGGTAGAGCTCTGCGTTGGGCCAAACGCTGCTCGACACGCGTGTGCTGCGCGCAGGCAGTTCACAATATAGCTCAGCGAGGCTCCAGCAGCAACAGCAGGGTGGAGCGTTTACATACAGGACAAATTGAGGTCGCTGATTGGTCATTTGCTGACATGCCTACTGAATTGATTGACAGGTCGGGTGGGGGGAAAAAAGCACAAGCTGCGCAGCGGTTTTCTGTGTTTATATGTTAATAAAAAGTTATAAAAAATAAAATTAAAACAGGGAGCGCTGGTCCAGCACACCAGAACACCAGGAAATATTTAGAACCTCCCGCAGCCACGTTGGACATGAGTTTAGTTCTGTTGTGACAAATTCATTCATTTCCTCATCATGGAGTCAGCGAAGGAGGAAGCATCGCTTGACTTTTGGCAAAAAAACAAAAGAAAAGTTCAGATCAGAGATGAAGAGGGGGAATTTAATACATTTGTGTCACATACAAAACAGTCCGCCGCCAGGCAGTTTATTGTGAGACAACGCGCGCGCGTAAGCAGTCGTAAAATTTGAGCTTGGCGCGTTCACACACGCGTTCAAAGGCTTGTGCCGCGGCGCTCACACGGCGTCGAGAGGCGTTCGGCCCAACGCAGAGCTATACCATCCATCCATCCATCTTCTTCCGCTTATCCGGGGTCGGGTCGCGGGGGTAGCAGCCTAAGTAGGGAGGCCCAGACTTCCCTCTCCCCAGCCACTTGGAGCAGCTCCTCCGGGGGAATCCCAAGGCGTTCCCAGGCCAGCCGAGAAACATAGTCCCTCCAGCGCGTCCTGGGTCTTCCTCTGGGTCTCCTCCCGGTGGGACGTGCCCGGAACACCTCACCAGGGAGGCGTCCAGGAGGCATCCTAACCAGATGCCCGAGCCACCTCAACTGGCTCCTCTCGATGTGGAGAAGCAGCGGCTCTACTCCGAGTCCCTCCCGGATGACTGAGCTTCTCACCCTATCTCTAAGGGAGAGTCCAGCCACCCTGCGGAGAAAACTCATTTCAGCCGCTTGTATCCGAGATCTTGTTCTTTCGGTCATAACCCAAAGCTCATGACCATAGATGAGGGTGGGAACGTAGATCGATCGGTAAATTGAGAGCTTTGCCTTTTGACTCAGCTCTCTCTTCACCACGACAGACCGGTACAGCGCCCGCTTCACTGCGGACGCTGCACCTATCCGCCTATCGATCTCACGCTCCAGTTTTCCCTCATTCGTGAACAAGATCCCGAGATACTTAAACTCCTCCACTTGGGGCAGGACCTCCTCCCCGACCCGGAGAGGGCATGCTACCCTTTTCCGGCTCAAGACCATGGCCTCGGATTTGGAGGAACTGATCCTCATCCCGGCCGCATCACATTCAGCTGCAAACCGCTCCAGCGAAAGCTGTAGATCACGAGCTGATGAAGCCAATAGGACCACATCATCTGCAAAAAACAGAGAAGCGATTCTAAGGTCACCAAAACGGATCCTCTCAACACCTTGGCTGCGCCTAGAAATTCTGTCCATAAAAGTTATGAACAGAATCGGTGACAAAGGGCAACCTTGGCGGAGTCCAACTCTCACCGGAAACGAGCCTGACTTACTGCCGGCAATGCGGACCAAGCTCTGACACCGGTCGTACAGGGACCTAACAGCCCTTATCAAAGGGCCTGGTACCCCATACTCCCGGAGTACCCCCCACAGAACCCCCCGAGGGACGCGGTCGAATGCCTTCTCCAAGTCCACAAAGCACATGTAAACTGGTTGGGCAAACTCCCACGCACCCTCCAGGACCCTGCTGAGGGTGTAGAGCTGGTCCAGTGTTCCACGACCAGGACGAAAACCACACTGCTCCTCCTGAATCCGAGGTTCGACTATCCGACGGACCCTCCTCTCCAGAACCCCTGAATAGACCTTACCAGGGAGGCTTAAGAGTGAGCAGAGCTATACTGGGCCCTTAAATAAAGGTTGAATGAATTTAATACTTACATCGAGTGCAATACGAATAATGTCAGTGTGTGTTACAGTCTCTGCAGATCCTTTCAGTTCTGCGATGCCTTCATCACTGAGGTACCTGTCAGATCAGAAACAAGGTGATGAAGGATGAAGGTGAGGTTTCAGGCTGCATCAACGTGACTCATTTAAGCAAATGGTTTTGTTTAAAAAAAAAACACAAAAAAACACACACAAAAAAACTTAAATCTCAATCTAATTACCGGTAGCCTTTTATTTTTTTGGTGGTAATTACTGTATTGACTTTGCCCTTATATTTAACAATAATTGTTAAAAACTTGTTGATGAAAATGGGGGGAAATCTCACAAAATGCCTTTAACAAAATGCCTTAAACTCAGTTCAATTTTCAACAGTTCTGAAAAGATTTACATGTAACGGTTATTTGCTAAATTGGGGGGGAGAAGTATTATGCTGTATTTAATTTAAATAAAAATAAAAAACTAAGTAGGCTGAAGTATTCACTAGTCCATAGTTCCACAAACTTTTTGTTCTGCCAATGCATCAACAGAGCGATCCAACAAATATCTAAATACAAATAGTCCTGCACAAAAATCCTACATCTAAAAAAGCTACGTCTGGTCCTCTGGACATTCAAAAAACACATCAAAACAAAACTTGTGTTTTTTGAATGTCCAGAGGACCAGACTTAGATTTTTTTTTTTTTTTCTACCTGGATTATTGAGCATGCATCAGGGTAAAAATCCTACATGCATTAATATGAACATCCATCCAAACAGTTATGATAAACATTCTTGTAACACTGCTAATACTGATAAACTAATTTGGACTAAATATTTTATTCTTAATCAATACATTTTAATGAGATTTTAACATACTGTATACAAAAATTAAAGGTAAAAAATAATCTGAGCTGTTTAGTCAGAGACATAGTATTGTGGTGTTAGAGGAAAAAAGCTTGAATGCACAAACTAAATCTTTATGAATATGTTGAAATAGTCATTGCGCTTGCTTTCATGACACTACTGCAGAATATAAACGTGTCTCGATAAACACAGGAGAATCATCAATTGTAAAACATGAGTACTGTACTGTATATTACAATATCAGCTAAATAAATAATAAATGTAACAGGACTGAATTGATTGTACCAATAAATATCCCAATACTTTGAAAAGTGATTTATACATGTCAGAATGTTTTGAAGATAAATTTGCTTCTAACATTTTCATTTTACGACTGTAGGCTATTGTATTTAATTGCATTACATTGGGTTATTATGCCCGAAATATTTTATTAGCATATTTCTGGATATACTTTTAATTGAACTTTGACCTGACTAAAGAGTAAAACGGTACTTCAAAATCCAGATAGTTGGCTCGAATGACTAAGATCTATCTCGCATGTTGTGAACACATTTCTGTCGTTTTGACGCCAAGTCTGGGTTAGCTTAGCTAGCATACGGATATCACTAGCGAACGGTTTAAGTTTAGCTTTCAGGTGTCTAATTATGTTAATACAAGAAGCATAAATGTGTCAATGTGGAAGTTTACTGATGTTGTTTGCTTCCAAAACTTTAATATGCAGATAAATTATTTTATTCAACACATAATTGACACCAGGACAGCTAGCATTGTTGTGCTATCACGCTACCTACCAGCCCTCTTTCGCCAGAGAATCTGTCAAATCGGTCATTTTCGTCCAAACAGCAGAAGTGTAAATAAAAACAACAGTGGGTTTATAGTGGGGATCACTCCAATAACGATTATCTGACGCGATTAAACATTTTATCAACCTACTAACAAAACTCGCTAAAAAGAGGGTACAGTACTAGCTGTTTTACGTCATCAACGGATACGTAGTACGAGTACGGTGTTCCGAGAGGCTCAAAAAGGACTTCCCCCATTCTGTCGAAGAGAAATGCATTTTTACACGAAGTCATGTACGGTAAACATTACACTGCCAATACAGTACTACTACTACTGCTGCTACTACTAGTACTACTGCTACTACTACTAATGATGATGATGATAATAATAATAATAATAATAATAATAATAATAATAATAATAATAATAATAATAATAATAATAATAATAATAACAATAATAACAATAATAATTATGCAGTTTTTCTCTACAGGGGACTGTACTCTCACCATTCCTTTACACTCTGTACACCTCAGATTTCCAGTAACAAACTCATCTGCAGAAATATTCAGATGACTCTGCAGTGGTCGGGTGTCTCAGAGATGGACAAGAAGCTGAGTCCAGGGAACTGGTGGACCGCTTTGTGGCATAGTGTGGAAACAATAATCTCATCTTGAATGTGAACTAAACAAAGGAGACGATTGTAGAGTTCAGGAGAAACAGGAACAGGTCAAACACTATTTTAAAATAGCTGTTTTAAGTTATTGATAAATAAAATGGTATGGACACCCTGATGCATGCTCAATAATCCAGGTAGAAAAATCTAAAAAAGCTAAGTCTGGTCCTCTGGACATTCAAAAAAAACAAAAAAAACAAAACAAAGCAAAAAATTGTAGAAACGTTTCGTCTTTCGTCCGAAAGACTTCCTCAGTCTGAGGTGCTGGGTTCAGCTCAGTCTTATAAATAGCACCCTCTCACAGTGTTACACAACCAGTTGGCTGATGACAGCCTGAAACCAGCTGCTCACATGATCAAGGAGGACCATCAGCCTAACAATGGATCGTTAGCACCCTGATGGTTGTTTGCTATTCACAGAGGGCTGAGTGATACCAGCAATCACAGCATTGTAGGAGGGGGACAGTTGAACCCGGAGGCCTCCACCCCTGTTTAATGATGGGCGGTTTCTTTTCACAAAGATGGCCTCCTTTACTCCTCTCTCAAACCATCGTTCCTCTCTATCAAGGATGTGAACATCTTCATCCCTGAAAGAGTGACCGCTGGCCTGGAGATGAGTGTAGACTGCAGAGTCCTGACCTGATGATGTTGATCTTCTGTGCTGGGCCATCCTTTTGGCCAGTGGCTGTTTAGTTTCCCCGATATAAGACTGATCACAGCCCTCCTGACACTGAACAGCATACACAATGTTACTCTGTTTTTGCCGGGGGACTGGATCTTTGGGATGAACCAGTTTTTGCCGTAATGTATTTTGAGGTTTAAAAGCCACTGGGACGTTGTGTTTAGAAAATAAACGTCTCAATGTCTCTGAAACCCCTGCAACATATGGAATGGCCACTGGTCTGGGTCTGGGTTCCTTCTTTTCACCTGATGGCTGGCTGGAGTCCTGTTTGGGTTTCTTCTCTGCTTTCAGGAAGGCCCAGTTAGGATATCCACATTTCTCTAGAGCCTGTTTTGTGTGTGATTTCTCCTTCTGTCTGGCTCCTGCGTTAGTGGGGACGCTGTCTGCTCTGTGGTACAGAGTCCTGATGACTCCTAACTTGTGCTCCAGAGGGTGATGGGAGTCAAACTGTAAATACTGGTCTGTGTGGGTGGGTTTGCGGTACACCTCAGTTTGCAAATTTCCTCTATCAGAAACTGAGACCTCACAGTCCAAGAAAGCCAACCTGCCATTTCTTACATCTTCTCGTGTGAACTTGATATATTTATCCACAGAGTTGATGTGATCAGTGAAATGTTGGACTTCCTGAGATTTAATTTTAACCCAGGTGTCATCAACATACCTGAACCAATGACTTGGTGGTCTCCCCGTAAAGGATGTCAAGGCTCTCTTTTCTACCTCCTCCATGTACAGGTTGGCAACAATAGGAGAAACTGGAGACCCCATAGCACATCCATGTTTCTGCCTATAATATTGCTCCCCATATGTGAAGTAGGTTGACTGCAGGCACAGTTTCAAGAGTTGACACAGTTGCTCTGTGGAAAGCGTGGTTCTGCTGTTCAGAGTGGTGTCTGATTTTAACCTTAAACAGACCACCTCTACTGCTTCATCAACAGGAATGCACGTAAAGAGTGATGTAACATCAAAAGAGACCATTGTTTCATCCGTCTCCATGATGACATCCCTCACCTTATCCACAAAGTCCATGGTGTTCTGTATGTGGTATGTGGTATGGAATTTCCATTGTGGGAGAAGAGCTGTCAAGGCGCCGCTTTAGACTGCTGCCATCAGGGAGGAGACTGAGGAGTCTCCAGGCTCATACCAGCAGACTGAGAGACAGCTCTGTTCATCAGGCAGTCAGAATGCTAAACACTCTGCCTGCTCTGCCTCCCCTCCCATTTGAACTGCCTTAACACAAAAAACTTTCTCACACATTACCACTCAACACAAAGTTTTTAACACTGGACCCTGTGTCATCAAACGGGTTATTCACTAAACTCTCGGTCATGTGCTCATTCAGTTTGCACTACTTCTCATATTTGCACTAATGTTTGTATTACATTACTGCCTATAGTCATACTACTGTTTACATTCACTGTTTACATTTATTAATACGGTTTACATTTATTACTACTGTTTTACATTTATTACTACTGTTTACATTTACACTACTTTTATATCTACACTACTGCTGATACATATACAGTATTCTCTGACTAGCCTTATCTAAGGATGCCAAATGTGCCTTATGTGCCTTACTGCATATGCCACTTTGCCTCTATACCAACATCAACTACCTCATACATATACTGTGTACATTAACTCATATGCTGCTGTGCCACTCTTTGCAAATGTCAATGCTAGAACCTTCAGTTTATTTTATAGATATACTTTTTATACTTTTTATACTACTATGAAAAAACTCAGGACAGTATTACACTTTTATTATTTCATTTTATGCTTATGTTCATTGGGTGTTTGGTGTTTTAGGGGTGTTTGGTGTTTCAGTGTTGGTGTAAATTTTCATACTTTTATACTACTATGAAAAAACTCAGGACAGTGTTACACTTTTACTATTTTATGCTTATGTTTATTAAATGTTTTAGTGTTTAGTGTTTAGATGGTTACTGTTGCACCGAGGGACTGAGAGAAATGCAATTTCAATCCTGTGTATTTCCTGTACATATTGCAGTTCTGACAATAAAGTTGACTTTGACTTTGACTTTGAAGTGGAGGTGGTGGAGAAGTAATACATTGGGGTTCACTTGAACAACAGATTGGACTGGAAATGCAACAGTGAAGCGTCTACAAGAAGGGACAGAGCAGACTGTACTTCTTGAGGAAGCTGAAGTCCTTCAGTGTTTGCAGCAAGATGCTGCATATCTTCTACAAGTCTGTTGTAGAGAGCGCTGTCTCTTCTGCCATAATCTGCTGGGGTAGCAGCACCAGCAAATTACTTTTTAAAAATCAACAAGCCTATAAAGAAGGCTGGCTCAGTTCTGGGAACTCCTCTAGAAACTTTGGAGATGATTGTCTAAAGAAGGATTCTTCATAAAATGAAGAACATTAGAGACAAACACTTCATCAGACTATCATACAACAACTGTGTCTTCAGTCAGAGGCTTCTTCAGATCTGCTGTAAGACAGATGCTACAGGAGATCCTTCCTGCCCACAGCCATCAGTATCTAGATAGAACAACTCTTTAATGAGTCCAGGATGATGAGTTACAACAGCATTTAATTTCCCTCTGGGATTAATAAAGTATTTTTGAATTTAATTGAACTGAATGGGTGTGGGTGGGATGGATGGATGGATGGATGAATGGACGGACGGATGGATGGATGGACGGACAGATGGATAACTCAGCATCGACACTACATTTTCACAGAAAAATAAATTATCTAGTCACCAAAATAATTTTAATTTAAAATGTTTTAATCATCTTTATTTAACTGGGTAAATCTCATTGAGATCACAGCTTTCTTTTTCAAAGGTGGCCCAGAAACATAGTTAAAACATGAATTAAATTGCTTTACACAAATTTTTTTTTTCAATAATTCTGGTAATGAAAGAACAAAAAAATGGAATGTAGTCATCTCTGATCTTTTTTTCAGATTTTACTTGTATTTTCGTTTTTACAAGGCTTTTGCATAAAATGAGAAGTGCTCTGTGAAACCAGGATTTTTATTTTCAACTAAAGCCACGTGGTGGCAGCAAATGCTCACAGAATTGTCCAAACATCACTCAAAGCTGTTCTCTTTGTAAAATGAGAAACTGATACAAGTCATGCAACGTGGAATGCTTTGATACAACAAAAGCAGGTATGAAAAACTATAAAGCATCCCATCAATTCAAAAATAATTCTGAAATATTGTCTCGGAAAAATAATACAGAGTGTAAAGTCTGCTGCTTTTGTGGAACTGATTTGTTCTGTGACAACCATCCTCATGTCAATGAAGCTCATCATTGTGTTTGAAACAAAACAAAACAACAACAAAAATCATTGTGGAATTTGTGTGGATTTTTCTTTACAAGCTTAAATCAATGCCATATTCACACAAAACAATTACAATCTAGATCACCGGTATTTGAGTTTTGAGGTTTTTGGAAATATAACCTTCTGGCAGTTCTTTAACTGATTTGGATGACTCGATCATTATGTGTGAAAATCAATGTGCCCAATGTCTCGGCCTTTGTTTGGCCAGATGAAGAGTTTTAACATACCCGCTGGCAGTCATGCAAATGGACGTCATGGTATTTTATAAAATAAAATAAAAAACAGGTCTTTGAAGATTAAATAATTTTGAGTACCGGTAGCTGAATTCAAAGAAAGTTAAATCTGAAGTCGAGCCAAGGGGTTCATTCAGTTGAAACATAAGACTCTGTGTTAATCCTTTAAATAAAAAAAAGAAAATAAAGAAAATCCTGAAGCAACATTGTTTGCATTCAAAAAAAAATCAGAATGCTATCCAAACTATGAGTAACAATTTGCCCCAACACTTTGCCTTTCATCAGAATCACAAATTAATAATGGGAACATAATTACACTGAATCATAGCTCCACCTCTCAAAGACGGACGCTTGGAAAACAACAGCTGAGCACATTATGGGAGGAAATAGACAAATAAAGTCATACAGCTTTTTGTTCTTTTTCATGACCCAGAGCAGGGATGTCTGTTCATGAACACACTCAATCAAACAGTTGTTAAACTTTCATTTTCCTATTTTTTATCTGGATCTTTGTCAGATGATATTTATATCAACCTTAACCAAGAGTGTCACTTAACCTTCTTTGGGTAACTCTTGTTAACAACCTTGTGTACCTGTCAAAAATGACCTCACCAATATAATCACTTAATGCTATAAACATGATCACTTTAAGGTCAGTTCAACAATTTATTTTTTAAAACAAGTTTTTCATTTTTTTTAAACTTTGAAATAGTAAAACTTTAGATCCTTTTGTTTTTTTGTCCTGTAGTCCCCACTGATCTAAGCTCTTGCATTGTTTTTGAGTCAAAACTACAAATTGACAACTTACAAATTCACAAACGATGAAGATGTTATGATATTCATCACAGGTTTCTAGGTGCAACACCTTATTGTGCTGCTTTTGTTCGGCGTATTGTTTTTGTACTATTAGTGTTTAGCGTAATCTTTGTAGTTTAGCATAATTTTTAGTTCATATCTTAGATCTTATTGCTGTTTGTCCTTTACAATTTATACTTTTGTTGTATGTAACTGGGACCTTGTGTACACAATTTCATTCCATCACATGTACCACATGCGATGAGAATGACAACAAAGAACATTGACTTGATTTGACTTATTAAGGACGTTTGTTAAAAAAATAAAAATTAATTGTTAGTGGCTCCAAATAATTTTTTGTGTTCTGGGGAAATTGACCACTGTGATTTTATTAGTAAAAATTGACAGACCCCAAAGTAGACCCTAAACACTGTCATAAAATGAGCAAGATACAGTATACACTACTCCTACTCTTTTAAGAAAAGGTAACACCTCAACAGGCCTCTCTTCATCATCACTGATGGTCTCTTTGCATTGTCTTAATAATAATAATAATGAATTCAATTTATAACGCACTTTTCATTAGTGAAAATGTCAAAGTGCTACACACATGCATACACCGGTAGCGGCAGACTACCATGCAAGGTGCTTTCCAGTCCTACCGGGAGCAACTCGGGGTTAAGTGTCTTGCCCAAGGACACAACGACACATGGTGTGGGGAACTGGGATTCGAACCGCCAACCTTCCGATTGGGGGACGACTGCCATTACCACTACGCCACGGCCGCCCCGTCTTCAGCTACTGACTCTTTCTCATCTTCACCATCTTTCATATCAGGTTCCTGGCCTTGCTCCTTGTGACCAGAGTCACAATCCAAGATATGACTGAATGTCTCAGTAAAACTATACTGTACTGTATTGTCATCATTATGCTAACACAAAATGAGTTATAAGCAAGGCCTCATAAAATAATCAACTTATTGATAAATGAAACAACGAGAATGCCAACAGGTGTGGTTCTGGTGGGGAAAATATCCTGTTAGGTCCAGACTTCCATGGTGTTCCAATGGAATC
Source organism: Garcialebias charrua (assembly GCA_038048925.1). Classification (NCBI taxonomy): domain Eukaryota; kingdom Metazoa; phylum Chordata; class Actinopteri; order Cyprinodontiformes; family Rivulidae; genus Garcialebias; species Garcialebias charrua. The sequence goes on along the minus strand of JBBPBX010016563.1, from coordinate 9,863 downwards.
CAAACATGTGAATGAGGTACACGATATGTGTGTCTCTATGTGTTTGTGTGTGTGTTTGTCCACTCAAATGCAAATGTACCTGGAGTTGTGGGAAAGAAGTTATGTTCATCTGCTGAAGTAATTTTACGCACACAGTGTCTCTTATGGTGATTTGTAATTCATCTTATTTCATTTATTTATATAATGGTGGGTTAGTCTGGTGGAGTGGTGGCACAGAGGCTGGAGAAGGTGGGCCTACGATTGGCAGGTCCCCGGCTCAACTCCCTGCACAGGCAACATCAAAATGTGAGTGGGGAAGGGCATAGCACCCATCCCCGCCCCCACCCCCACCTCCCCACACACGGCCCCAGAGCAAGGCCCCCAACTTCCACCAAGAATTAATAATGTGTATGTGAAGTCACCATTGTATGGCAATGTGGTCCGATGTTGTGCCAAAAATCGATTGGCTGCCAAATGGTGGCCAATGAAGCGTACACGGGAGGACCCTCGAATTTGATTAACACTTAAAAACTATTATTTGTTTGCTCGAAATTATAGCATTGTGTCTCAGTCTAATGTTTCCTTAATAAATGCACTTTGACAATCAAATCAGCTGTACATGTCTTTCAAAAGCCAATACACGGAAGTAGGAGAGTGCACGGGAGGACTCGCTGTGCATTTCTTCGAAATTTAACAAGCTAGTCCCCGAAAAACAATTACAGGTATTTGTTTGCTCGACTTTATAGTAAAGGTGTGTCTCAGTTGACCTTTTACTTAATAAATGCACCTCAGTGCTCAGATTAGCTGCATTTTTCCGGGGCGGCGCAGTGAAATGAAGCAGATTTGATGGTTGCTCCAGGCGAGCTGGATGAAGGTGGCAGGCTACGGCAAGCGTCATTATAGCCACTTTTACCTATTACATCGGAAAACGGCATGCCATACTACAGTACTCGAGTGCCATCTAGTGGCTCAAAGGATTCAAGGATTCAAGAAAAGTATAAAATGTAAAAGAAAAACTGTAATAAGATCTAAGATATGAACTGAGAAAAAACGTCAACTAAAAATATACACTAATAAACTGAAAAAACAATACGACGAACAGCAGCATGAACTTGAGTCTGTGTGAGTAGATGTGTACAAATGAGCAAAATGAAATAAATCAGCAGCAACATGATGTGATTTTTCACACTGTTTGTTAGAGATACATGAGTCTAACAGCCTCAAGGTAGAAGCTGTTCCTCAGTCTAGTGGTTCTACGCTTAATGCTCCTCAACCTTCTACCTGAGGGGAGTGGGGCAAAACGTGTGTGTGCTGGGTGAGTGGGGTCCTTCATGATGCAGGTGGCTCTCTTCCTGAGGAGTAGATGTCTGTGATGGTGGTGAGACTGACTCCAACATCTTCTGTGCAGCCTTCACTACTCTCTGCAAAGCTTTTCTTTCTGCGGCTGTGCAGCCTCCATGTCACATGTTGATGCTGGAGCACAAACATGGCACAGAAATGGTGAAAATGGTAGTGTCCAATATTTTCAGTTAGACTCAATGAAAACGGTCAAATCTTAGCCAAAAATTGGTTATAAATATGGGGAAAAATCCATGAATAAGTTACTTCATCGTATAAGTCGCAGGACATGCAAATTATGGAAAAAACAACAACAAAAAAACGCGACTTATAGACCGAAAAATACCGTAGACACATTCCCTTCAACACCATATATCTATATGGGGAAAAAGTTATTACGTTGAACAAGTATACACACACAAATAAAACAAATCAGGTAATAATAATAATCATTTTATTTAAAAGCGCCTTTCAGGACACCCAAAGACACTTAACAAACAAACACAGTTCAAACATCAGCAGTAACAAATTGAAATATAAAACACATAAAGAATATAAAATACAAAATTATTTAAAATGCATTTAGTAAAATTAACGATAAGCTAGTCTAAATATGTAATGTAGGTTTTTTTTTTTTACAGCCTGAGACTTCTTTTAGAAAAATAAGAACAACTAAATAAAGTGAGGAGTAACAATGCACTTGATAAATGATTTGTTAGGTTAATAAAATGTGAAGTGTGTGGGATGTTGAGAAGGACAAAAACACAGAACAGTGTCTGAAAAGTACAGAGAGTAATGTTGTGTTCTACTTAACTGTTTTTTTTTAATATATTTATTATGGAGTTGTTAATAAAATTGTAGTTTTTCGTTTCACAACTACTCACAACATTTCTTTTTACTTTGCATGTGGGACTTTCAATCCATTTTGAAGTGCTGTTATTTGCAGGAGTGCTCAGATGAGTCTGGTGTGTCAGACGGACAAGTGACTACATTCATCGAACTGGAGGGCTGCTTTGTTGCATCGTGTGGCAACTACCAGCTTTCCTCAACATAAACAAGACAAATAATATGATTGTAGTTAACAGAATGAGCATAAAATATCAGAGCGTATTTCTATCCTGTGAGAAGAAGTGAGTATGAAGAAGATTATATATACCTGATATTATACTTAATATTCACAACAAACTAGACTAAATACTAAGACAAAACACATATCTGCTTGAGGAGGTGCAGGTCCTTTTATTTTTCATTTTCAATTCAGATTGTGCAGATCATCTCTAAGCATGTGGTGGAAAACGTATATTTGTTTTCACTCTGTTGTTGTGGCAGCAAAGTCAGACTGTGGAAAGTAGAAAGTTGCACAAGCTTCTTAACATAACAGACAACACTGGTCACTGTGTTTTGGGAGATACAGTAATGAAGATCTTCAAGAGGTCATTTCACCCACCACAACTTAAAATGACGCAACACAATGATTGTTGTTTGTGTTCCATCCATCATCTTTACCGGTACTCAATTCTTCCTTTTTGGGTCACGGGGACCACGGGTGCCCATGCCCAGTTTCGCACTGTGAGGGGCGGGGGACACCATGGACAGGTCTCCAGTTCATCACAATCACAGGGACACAAAGAGACAAACGAGACAAACAACCATTCACTCTCTCACTCTCACCTAGGGACAATTTAGAGTTACCAGTCAGTCTAACATGCATGTTTTTGTTCTGTGGGAGGAAACCGGAGTACCCGGAGAAACATGCATGGAGAGAACATGCAAAATCACTCTCGCCCCCATGCCTAGGCTCACTCAACATTGTGCATTTAGACAATAAGGGCCTGGGTTAGAGTTAGAGTGGAGGGGAAACTGGTACAATGCCAGCCTTTGCTCCTTCTCTTTCCTTTTTAAGTACACTTTAGAACAACACTCACCAACAGTACATTTGGGGACGGGGGTGTGTGTGTCGGGGTCTTGATTTGTTAATTTCAATTTTATTTATTTATGTATTTATTTATATATATATATTATTTATTTATTTTTCTCTTACCCCCCTGGTTGCCTGGCGGACATTCTGGGGGTGGGCCGTCAGGGGTTGTGCTGGGGTGTGGGGGGGTTCGGGGCCTGCGGGTTCGCCGTGGGCGGGGCTGGCAGTGCGCTCCCCCTGGGGCTGCTTGGACTCGGGTGTCCTGTCCTGTCCTGTCGGCAGGGCGCGGGGTGGGCCGGATCTTGGATGTCTGCTGCTCTCCACCCCAGAATGAATGGGTCTACCTCCTGGGTTTGGATGTGGGCTGCCCCATGTAGGGGGCAGGTACATGTCTTGGACCTAGGGGGTATAGAGTGTGCATCGGGATTATGAATGGAGCGTGTCGTTATTGTTTGTCTTTCTGTGACTGAGGGTGAGGATGAGGGTGGGTCTGAATGAGTGTGTCTGTGTATGAATGTTTAAGTGTCAGGCTGGGACTTGGACTGCCCCCTCTCTGATACTTCTGAGGCTACTAGTGTCGCGCTCCTGCCACGTGGCCCCCTGGTGGGTGTTCCTTTGCCTGCGGGCGTGCTTGGGGCCCTCACTATCTGGGGTTGGGCGCTTGGGCGTTTGTCGGCTCGGCCTGGTGGCTGCCTGGTGGGGCTCGTGTCCTCTGGTCCTTTCGGGTCTGGGCCTGAGGGGTGGGCGTCCCCGGTGCCCGGGCCTCGGTGACCGGCCCTGGGGCTACGTCAGTGCAGCGGGCTCCGGCGGGGGCCTGTGAATTTGTCGCGTTTGACCCCGGGGGGTCATTGTATGTGGTCGCTGGTGGGATTCGTCCGGTTCTTCCCCTTGGTCGGATCTGGGGAGTGGGCGAGTGGCTCGTCCTGTTCGGGTGGCCCTGGGGACTCTGGGCTCGGGGTCCTTCCTGGAGTCTTGGGCTTTGATCGCCCCTTCGTCTGCCTCGGGCTTTGGGGGGACGGATCTCTGATGCTTCACAGTCGCTACTAAATGTTCTATTGGAGGAACCTTATTCACTTATGCATGCTCACAACCACACACAAATGGATGCAGGGATGTATATGTAGATATATGCAGATATGTAGATGGGTATATGAATGAATATAAATGTATATGTATGTATACTGTATATATATTTGTAGGTATGGGTATGTTATTTATAGAAATCTACTGCAAGGTCATGAATATTATTAGTCTTTATGCATGTATGTTTCGTTGCTGTGTTCTGTCATGTGCTTTGCAGGATTGCGGACGGAGGTTGGGTGTGTTTGCCTTGTGCTCTTTTTGTGGATAATTGTTGTTTTGTTGTCTTACTTTCTCTTTTCTTTCTCTCTATTAAAAAAAAATACATATTGGAGTGAGAGGATGGCTATAAGGTGAGAAGGGAGGCCATCTATAAATGGAAAAAAAAAAAAAAAAAGAGAACATGCAAACTCGACCCAGAAAGGCCTTCAGCTGAGATTTGTACTATGACCTTTTCACTGAGATGCAACAACTCTACCAACTGAGGCACCGTGCTGCCCGTTTTTTGTGTTGTGCAATCTTAATATCAATATGTCATTTATTCAACAACATGCCCCGAATCATCTGCATGGTGTAGCAGTTTTCATTGTCATCTGACAGCATAAAAGTTTCCAGCTTCAATATAAACTGGGATAAGACCGAGAGGCAGGGTTTAAACTTCTCTCCCATTGACCACAGGGACAAGTTGTCCCTTTTGACTCTAACCTGAGCCACTGCTCAGATGGCAGCTCTCTGCTCCACAAGGAGGGCTGTGGTAGCTTGGTGCTCTGTGACTGCATCAGCAAAGGCATCTGGTGTTAAAACAATTGCCAAGTCTTTTGTGAGTTAGTTCACTGTTGTGTCCTGAGGAAAGGGAGCAGCTGAAAGAAGAATAAAGTAGTCCAAAAATCAAAAGGCCTTGAATAAGGTTTTTCATTTGTCTCTTTTTTTTTTTTTTAAGTATGTGTTTTTAGATAACACAGCTAAAACCGTTGCACCAATGGGTGATTTATGGGAAAAAAATAACCGCAAAATCCCTGAATATAATCAAGTTTTGACAGCTCCCCTGACCAATAAAATAGCTTTACAGTTGTAAATAAACGCATCTGCACCAATAGGAAACCATCTTAGTAGTTCAATGAAGGCTATTGGTTGGGTTGAACACGCGGATGTGACGTCACACTGCGCGGGACTGTCAAAAAATTGCTACTGCGCCTGAACATTTCTCTGAGGTAATTGCTATGCTAATGGTATTTTCTGCTCGTTTTCCCAGTTGACAGACGAATATAAAAACTTTGCAGCGAATTTTTATTTGTTAGGAAGCCTTTTTTGGAGTTATCGGCCACTAAAACGTAACGTGACAGTTTCTAAATTGGATTAACTCCGTGTTAAGCCAGACGCCAGTGTAGATAGATAAAATGACGGTGTAGCCTGTTTGCTAGTTAGCTGTCGGCACTCGGACTGAAATCATTTCCAACTCCTCGTCTGTTTTGGTCATTTTTACGTAGTTTTCAAATATAAGTCCATGGCTTGACCTGTTCAAGCGCTAACGTGTCAATCTGACTGCATTTTTTTTTACGTCCTAGACAAATTAGATCACGGGAAAAGTCACCCGAGCATGGAAAATTATAGTCAGCGGTTCGAGTCCAGAACAGGACGAGACGGTAAAACTCCGAAGAAGAAAGGTGCTTCTCACCACACCACGTCCCATTGTGATGAAGGAGACCGTAAACCAAAGTTTGTAAGTATAAAAAATGAATACCTGTTTAGTTTTAGTTGTACGCAAAACAGTTGATAAACTTAAACATTACCATTGTATTTTTCAACCCTTTCTGTGTCACTTATTTTTTTAATCAAATGAGCGTTTTTAGTGAAAACAGCATTTATAATAATAATCATCATTTTATTTAAAAGCGCCTTTCAGGACACCCAAGGCCACTTCACAGCAAGAAACAAAACAAACACAGTTGAAACATCAGCAGGAACAAATTGAAATATAGAATAAATAAATAATATAAAATACAAAATAATATAAAATACATTTAGTAAAGTTAATGATATTCGAGTCTAAAGAGATGTGTTTTCAGAGCAGTCTTGAACAGAGAAAGGGAGGTGGTGTTTCGAAGGTCTGGCAGTAGAGCGTTCCAGAGGTGAGGGGCAGAGCAGGTGAAGGCCTGCTCCCCATGGTGGAGAGGTGGGCAGAGGGTACATGGAGATGTAGTGAAGAGGAGGATCTGAGAGAGCGTGATGGGATGGAGATTTGTAGGAGGTCAGATAGATAAGGAGGGGCAAGGTTGTGGATAGCTTTGAACGTGAGAAGTAGAATTTTGAAGATGATGCGTGATTTAACTGGGAGCCAGTGGAGCTGCTGCAGGACAGGAGTGATGTGGTTATAGTAGGAGGTTTGAGTGATGACACGGGCAGCTGAGTTCTGGACCATCTGTACTGTAGCTTGTGGAGAGATTTTGTTAGGGAGGCCATAGAGAAGGGAGTTACAGTAGTCGATGCGGGAAGTCACAAGACTGTGCACAAGGATGGCTGTGGAGCAGGGAGTGAGAGAAGGACGGAGACGGTTAATATTTTGGAGGTGGAAATAGGCAGACCGAGTAACATTGTTGATGTGTGAAGTGAAGGAGAGAGTGGTGTTGAGGATGACACAGAGACTCTTGACCTGAGGGGAGGGGGATAGCAGAGAGTTGTTAAGGGGGACGAGAAGATGTTCTGATTTTGAAATAGAGTTTTTGGTACCGGCAAGAATTATTTCTGTTTTGTTACTGTTTAGTTGAAGGAAATTCTTAGAAAACCAGTGATTTAGCTCATTGAGACAGTCTGTGAGGATGGAGGGTGGGTGGAGTTTGGTTTTGATGACAGGTAAAGCTGTGTGCCATCAGCATAACAGTGGAAATGGACACCATATTTCCGGAAGATGTGACCTAGAGGAAGGAGGTAAATGATGAAGAGGAGGGGTCGGAGGACAGAGCCTTGGGGGACACCCGTGGAGACGGGGAGGACTGGGAACGGAAGGATTTAATCTGAATGAACTGAGTACGGTCGGAGAGATAAGAAGTTGATACTACTAGAGGGTATACTATACTATAACTACTACTGTATACAGTTGATACTACAGTATATACACCTGCAAGTGGCAAAACTTACCAATGAACAAGAGTGTTTTAGCTTATAGTATAGTAAATAGTGTTGTTGGCCTGAAGTTAGCGTTCTTCATTTTGACTCTTAGCAGATCCAAATCTGAGGCCATAGTCCTCGTCAGAAAAGGGTGGATTGGTCTCTTTTGGGTCGAGGGTGAGGTTCTGTAACATGTAGAGCAGTTTAAGTGTCTCAGGCTTTTGTTCACAAGTGAGGGAAGAATGGATCGTTAGACTGACAGACGGATTGGTGCAGCGTCTGCAGTATTGCGGACTCTGTGCCATTCCATTGTTGTAAAGAGGGAGCTGAGCTGTAAGGTAAAGCTCTGTATTTACTGATCAGTCATGTTCCTACCCTCACTTATGGCCATGAACTCTGGGTAGTGACCACAAGAACAAGATCACAGATACAGGTGCTTCAAATGAGTTTCCTTCGCAGGGTTACAGGACTCTCCTTTTGAGATAGGGTGAGAAGTTCAGTTATCCCAGAGACACTCAGAAGAGCTGCTGCCCCTCCATATTTAGAGAAGCCAGTTGAGGTGGTTCGGGATGCTTCCTGGGCGTTTCCCTAGCAAGGTGCTTCAGGCATGTCTGACTGGGAGATCCCAGGAAAGAACCAGAACACGCAGAAGGGACTACATCTCTTGGTTGGCCTAGGAATGCTTTGGAGTGCTCCCAGAAGATCTGAAAGAGGTAGCTGTGGAAGAAGATGTCTGGGCCTCCCTGCTCAACCTGCTGCCCCCGAGACCCGATTTTAGAAGACGTGGATAATAATGGATGGAAGGATTTATTTAGACTTACCTGTAATCTAATTAAAACTAAATTTGAGGCAAATTATTCTTTGTAATTTAATTTTAAATTGTGAACAAGAACAAAACCAAAGTTCCATTCCTTATCGTTACCTGCTACTTTCTTTCCAGGTCAACAACGGAACAAGTAGAGTCATCATCTAGAAATGTCTCTAACTGTGGTACAAGTACCACTGCTGGTACTCAAAATTCTTCTAGTGGCACTCAGAATAAATGGTATAAACTGTTTATAGGTGAAAAACAAGAAGCCCCCATAAGCTGAACTGTGGTAAAAATAAAATAAAAAGCAGTGACGGCTAAAAGGATGAATGTTCAAGTAATTTATGATCCGAGCTCTAAATAGAAACAGAAGTACAACGTTGTTTATTAAAAATAAGTGCAATGCGCAATTTGTTTAATATACTGTATATTAAAAATAAAGTCGAGGCTGATCTGGACTTTAATAGTCTGTAATCTTTCTACAAAACGTGCAAGCAACAAAAGGCAAAACTGAGAAAAGTTAATTCACGACACGTTATCTCAGATTTGTTTTCAAATGCTGTTAGAAGAGGAAGAGCCATGACCATTGTATATACCATACCTGCAAACTAGTCACCTTTCGGCGAAATTCGCCGTTTTCAAAGCAAAATATATCATTTACGTGATTCGTGTAGATCCGATGAGTTTTTGTTTTCGGGGGGGGGGGGGTCAGACCCGTGGCAGATTAGAATGCATTATTTCCCACTGACTGGATTTCAAGACAGAGTAATGCATCTGTTGACAATAAAACATCTTTGTTGGAGCGCGTCATTTTGGCATAGGCGTAGATCCTGGGGGGGTCGGGGGGGTCCGGACCCCCCCAATCTTGGGGAAATATAGATCTGTCCCCCCCAATAATTCAATAAAGGAAACTGTGTCTTTAAACAATGTAAATATAAAAAGGCAAAAAAAAGAGAGAAATCCGCCATTATTCTAAGGGGAAAAAAGGAAATTTAGCCCCCCCCCCCCTTCTCTGTTGGCAAATAGTTTAGTCCAATGTTTAAAAGCAACAACAAAAGCACCAGAGTCACAGGCTCGCGCGGAGCCGCTGGGTGTGAGTGAACTGCAGTACAAACTATTAACTTCCAGTAAGTAGCTACTTAAAACATAGGTGATAGTGACTGGGAGGAAAAGGTCTTTCACAGTGTTGAAAGACAAGTGTGTCTGTGTCTCATTAGTGGCTGTAGCAACAGCAAAACGCAACGAGGAGCGACACTTCATCAGCTAACATGCTAGCTTCAATGCTAACTAGCTCCCTGGTGGCTCTGCAACAGACAGAAGAATGTCAGCGCAGCTTTGAGCAGGATGGATTCACATTCATCATATTTTCAGGTGTGGAGCTCTTGAAAGAAGTAATGATAAAATATGTGAAAGATAATTAATTAAAAAAGAGTAGAGAAGATGTGATGATTAGTTAAAATGATTTTGATATGTGTAGCACTTTGTTGCAGCTGTGGTTGTTTTAAGGGCTTTATAAATAAATTATTATAAAAAATGTTGAGGATCAATACTTATGTCACATGATTAATTAAAAAATGTCACTGTTTATTATATTACATTATTGATATTTTGTATCTGCAACTGGAAGATTTTATT
>JBBPBX010016562.1:37778-47989 GCA_038048925.1 Garcialebias charrua | reverse complement strand
GCAAAGAGTGGCACAGCAGCATATAAGTTAATGTACACAGTATATGTATGAGGTAGTTGATGTTGGTATAGAGGCAAAGTGGCATATGCAGTAAGGCACATAAGGCACATTTGGCATCCTTAGATAAGGCTAGTCAGAGAATGCTGTATATGTATCTGCAGTAGTGTAGATAAAAGTAGTGTAAATGTAAACAGTAGTAATAAATGTAAAGCAGTAGTAATAAATGTAAACAGTATTAATAAATGTAAACAGTGAATGTAAACAGTAGTATGACTATAGGCAGTAATGTAATACAAACATTAGTGCAAATATGAGAAGTAGTGCAAACTGAATGAACACATGACCGAGAGTTTAGTGAATAACCCGTTTGATGACACAGAGTCCAGTGTTAAAAACTTTGTGTTGAGTGGTAATGTGTGAGAAAGTTTTTTGTGTTAAGGCAGTTCAAATGGGAGGGGAGGCAGAGCAGGCAGAGTGTTTAGCATTCTGACTGCCTGATGAACAGAGCTGTCTCTCAGTCTGCTGGTACGAGCCTGGAGACTCCTCAGTCTCCTCCCTGATGGCAGCAGTCTAAAGCGGCTGTGTAGTGGGTGTGTGGGATCACCTGCCATGCGGTGGGCTTTCCGAGTGAGGCGTTTGCTGTGTAAGTCCTGCAGTGAGGGCAAGGAGGTGCCGACGATCTTCTCAGCTGCTTTCACGATGCGCTGGAGGCTCTTGCGGCAGGATGCAGTGCATGCACCAAACCACACAGTGATGCAGCTGGTCAGGACACTTTCTATGGCACCTCTGTAGAAGGTGCACATGATGGAGGTTGAAGCTCCAGCCCTTTTCAGCTTGCGGAGAAAGTAGAGGCGCTGGTGAGCCTTCTTGGCTCTTGGTTGTAATCATCACAGTTGGATGTCATGTGTAATCAGTGTGTCTGTGTATAAATTCAGCTCCTCTCAGTCTTGTCATTGTCTCAGGTTTGTCCTCCCAAGGTGTTGTGTTTTGCTCTTCCTCCGTGTTTCCCTGAGTGTTTAGTAAGTACCTCTTCAGTTTAGTTCAGTTTAGTTTAATCCAGTTTAGTTTAGTTTAATAGTTTTTGCTGCCCTGCCAGCCTTTGTTTTGTTTTAATTTTGTTGTAAATAAACACTTTAAAAATTTCCCTGAGTGTTCATCATCCTCCTCCTGCATTTGGGTTCTACACTCCTTCCGTGCCAGCAGAACCTAACAGAAACCTGAGACCATCTACTGAACCCAGCAGGAGAATGGCTGGACCTCAAACCAGATCCAAGGGTGAGATGATTACCCTGTTTGAATTTCTTGCCCATGAGGCTGACAAGACTGCCCTGCAAGAGAAGGAGAGACGAGAGTGAGTGGAAGTGAAGCCTGTCATCCGGTGTGGGGGTTTCCGGACCGAACCCGTCCAGAGACGAGGTAACCGCAAACCCAAGGTAAAAGTCCTACCATCTCCTCTTCCAAAGGTGGGCGCCAGACCGCTAGGGGGCGCTAAAGCGCTAATCTGCTTTTAGCAGACCTAAACAATTTGTCAGCGTTATAGCGGATTCACTAACTTTTATAATTCATAAGCGGATTTGCGCTATTTTTATTTAAAATGCAGTACCGCTAATAACTAATTATCTATCAGTAAAAATGAAAAAACTTATTTACGGGCTCTTAAATCAACCGGATGACTGCTCACAGACCATATCCTGTCAGCGCCGGATGTGGTCCGTGACAAAAAAGCGTCCCCCTCAGTCTCTTGGCTAGAGAGAGCACTCTCTCTATAGCAGTTAGCAGCCATCGTGTTACTCTGCAGCCTTATTGCTTGTTTTCGAAGAGTCAGACGAAGAGTTTTTTATTTATTAATTAATTTTTACATTTTTGGGCTCTAGTGGCCTTTATTGTAGAGGGATAGGGCGAAACGGGTAGAGAGAGGGGAGACATTGCAGAGAATAGCTCGTCGGGTCTGGGACGTGAACCCGCGACGCCTGCAGAGAGGCTCAGCCTCATATGTGCCGCACGCATAACCCCTACACCAAAGCGCCGGCACCGACGAAGAGTTTTTAACATGGACGGTGAACTTATGGATGTTTCTCAGCGGCCTACGCGACGCGTCAGCGCCTCATTTGCCCTCTTAAAAATGGCGACGGCCACAGAAGCAAAGGACTTTACAACAAAACAGGGTAAAAACAATTACTGTATTTCTTTGCTGAGAAAAAATATATTTCTTAGCTGACATTATAGCACAAAGTAAACAGCTTAACCGGTTCACGAAATGGTCAAATCTGCTGGATTTAAAAAAGTAGTTCATCATTTGCCCTGTTCAAAATGACGGCCGCGACGACCACAGAAGCGTAGGACTTTACAACAAAACATGGTAAAAAACAATTATTTCTTTGCTGAGAAAAAATATATTTCTTAGCTGACTTTATAGCACAAGGTTTTTCTGAGCTTAACCGTTTCACGAAATGGTCAAATCTGCTGGATTAAAAAAAGTAGTTCGCCATTTGCACATTTGCATGTTAGCATTTAGCTTCTGCTAGCATTGCTAATACATAAGCGCTTTTGAAATTGCGGACCTAAATAAATTAATAAGTGCTTTAGAAATAGCGGAACTAATTTTTGGATTAGCGCTGCCCAGCACTGTCCTCTTCTGGTCGAGGAGGAGGAACAAAGGTTTCAGCTCCGGGGGAGCCGCCTGGCTATTAAGCCAGCTTTTTCCTCCACCCCACAGACTTATTGCTTGCTGCACCTGCAGTGGTCTGAAGATAACGTTGAGCTGGAGGACGATCTCTGGTGTGCTCCTGTCCTCCGCTCACGCCGCCGACGCAGCAGGAAAAAGCGGCAAAGTACGGTCGGAACCACAGACTACCAGCACCATCCATCTCCACCTCGCCTCGCCATTGCACCACGTTGTCCATCCCCACCTCACTCTTCACCTGGCTGCCCCCGCTCTTCTGAGGAACGGACAGATCTCTTCATGACCCTAGGGGTCTCTGTTGGACTGGAAACTGAGTTCACTGTAGCTGTACAAGAGCTTCAGAGAGTTTTTGATTCTACGGTCTCCAACCCTGACCCTCAGTATAGCTATAACTCCTGCTTAATTATGGAAGGTCTATTAACATCAATACCCGCTCTATGACAGAGCCCTGACTTCACACAGATGTTGGAATTAGTCAGGACTCTTAAGACTGGTTATATGGATTATAAAAACCTCACTAACTCTTTTTCTCTGTGTTTCTGCTGAGTCGCCAGCGTCTCTAGAGGGCGCTATGTCTCAAGTGTCTCCAGCATCTCTTGTGTCTACAGCATCTCCAGAGGGCGCTATTTCATCCTCTCCTCCAGCACCTCCACCACCAACTGCTGCATCTCTGACTCCTCCATCGCCTGTTGCAGCTCGGGCTTCTCACCGCCGCAGAAGGAGAGGTCAACGTGGGACCCAAGCCCTCTCTCTGCCTGTTCCAGTTCCTCTAGTCCCTTCACCTGTTCCAGTTCTTCTGGTCTCTCCGCCTGATCCGGCTCCTCTGGTCTCGCCGCCTGATCCGGCTTTTCTGGTCTCGCCGCCTGCAAACCTCTCACCGGACTCGCCGCCTGCAGACCTCTCGCCGGACTCGCCGCCTACAGACCTCACGTTGGACTCATCGGCAGATTCGACGGTTGATGATTCCTTGACGCCCGACTCCTCGATACCCGACTCCTCGACGCCCGACTCGCCAGCAGTGACCGACTCAGCGCCCGACTCGCCTAAAACAGTGACCAACTCAGCACCCGACTCGCCTGCAGCAGTGACTGATGCAGCGCCCGACTCGCCTGCAGCAGTGACCGACTCCGCGCCCGACTCGCCTGCAGCAGTGACCGACTCAGCGCCCGACTCGCCTGCAGCAGTGACAGACTCTTCGACGCCTGCAGCAGAGACCGATTCTTCGACGCCTGCAGCAGAGACCAATTCTTCGACGCCTGCAGCAGAGACCGACTCTTCAACGCCTGCAGCAGAGAGTCTGTGTGAAGCTAATTATGTCCAGTTAACCAGTGAATACAGGGTTCAATGGTGAGTACAGTAGTTACAGCCAGTTACTAATCTTAATGCACCATGATAGGTAGCATCCAGCATTTGCAGGGTGCTTGTAGGAGCATTCATATAGATAATGTCACTGTAGTCATTGGAGGGAAGGAAAGTTGCAGTTTCAAGGTGTTTCCTAGCATTCAGAGTTAGACAGGATCTATTTCTGAAAAAGAAACTCAGTTTTGTTAGGTTCTGCTGGGTAGGAAAGAGTGTAGAACACAAATGTAGGAGGAGGAGGATGAACACTCAGAGAAAATTTTTAAGTGTTTATTTACAACAAAATTAAAACAAAACAAAGGCTGGCAGGGTAGCAAAAACTATTAAACTAAACTAAACTGGATTAAACTAAACTGAACTAAACTGAAGAGGTACTTACTAAACACTCAGGGAAACACGGAGGAAGAGCAGAACACAACACCTTGGGAGGACAAACCTGAGACAATGACAAGACTGAGAGGAGCTGAATTTATACACAGACACACTGATTACACATGACATCCACCTGTGATGATTACAACTAGACACAGGTGAGACAGGGGAAGAAACACAGAGCTGAACTAAACACAAGCAGACAGAACATAGGAAGCTGAATTAAACACAAACAAGAAGACTAGATTAAGCACAAAAGACTGAACAAAACAGAAAGCCGAATTAAGCACAAACAGACAGAACATGACATAACCTCCCCCTCAAGGGACGGCACCCAACGTCCCTTAAGACCCTAAAACACACAAGAAACACAGAACGGGGTGGGAGGACGGGGGAAAAAACAAGGACGGAGGGCAAGAATAATCCAAACAAAAACTGACAGGACTAGAACTGGGAACAAAACAAAGACTAAACACACACAAAAAAAACATCAGAAGGTCAAGGGACGGCCGGAAGGCCGTCCATCACCAGGAGCCAGGTCAGGCGGACGACCGAGAGGCCATCCATCACCAGGAGCCAGGTCAGGAGGACGACCGGAGGCCGTCCATCACCAGGAGCCAGGTCAGGAGGACGACCGGGAGGCCGTCCATCACCAGGAGCCAGGTCAGGAGGACGACCGGGAGGCCGTCCATCACCAGGAACCACAAGAGGCTACACGGGGACCCGGGGAACAGCGGCTGGCACCAAGGTGACATGGGGGGCTACAAATGGTGACACAGAGGCAGACGTCGAAGATGAGACCTCGGGGGTTGCAGACGGCAAAGTGTCTTCGTCTATCGATTATTCGTCGGAAGAGACCACAGGAGCTGATGAGTCGGCCGTAGGCGTAGATGAGTCGGCTGCAGGCATAGATGAGTCGGCCGCAGGTGTCGTTGAGTTGGCCGGCCGCAGGCGTCGAGGAGTCTGTCGCAGGCGTCGAGGAGTCGGCCGTAGGCTTCGCGGAGTCGGTCGCAGACGTCGAGAAGTCTGCCGCAGGCATCGAGGAGTCGGCCACAGGCGTCGAGGAGTCGGCCGCAGGCGTCTATTTCTACGGCAGACCTAAGCCTTTGTGAGGGGCCCAGAAGATCCTTGTTTTCAGACGTTCACTACCATAAAGTCCTTAACAGACAGAGGACCCACCGTGAGTCCTATAGGTCCAATTTGTTCTGCCAATTATTATTCACTTCTCTGCCTCAGTGATGGAAGGTGTTCAGTGAGCCTGAATGCCACCCTCTGCATGGTCTGTCCTGACAAAAGAGGGAGGCCCTCCTTTTTTTAAGGGAGGGTCCAGTCAAGCATTCACTAACAGATTGGTAACCAGTCAGGTCTTCAAAGAAACAAAGACGACGGCCGGGGCAGCAGGGATGGGAGGGCGGATCGGTGCTGAAGAATGACCTGCCAAATGAGAAAGAAGACGTATTGAAAGGAACAGAGTGGCAGAAAGAAAAAAACATATTGAACCGATGGAGAAGCACAACCTTTTGACCGTCTGCCTCAGTGGGTGACAACAGCCTTCATCTGTATTTTTAGAGCTGTACAACACACCAAATTACTCTGTCAGGAAGATTAAGGAGAGTCAAATTTGACGAGTGTAAAAAAGGACAAAGTCGTATCAGAGTAGCAACTTTCCATGCTTGTGTCTAAAACCACTAAACTTTGCCTAAAATTGCATCATGGAAACAAGTCAGAGTTAATAGTAGAAAATATAAACAATATTAAATATTCTCTGTAGAATAAACATCTAATTTCTGTTTAGACATGGTTGAGTACATCGCCGGTAAGATTTTGCTTCCTTCGTCTTTTTCGTCCCGTGGAGAAATTTGCAACAGACTTGACTCTGAAAACCCTTTTTGCTGCATTAATTCCTTGATTGCTTAAAGGACGCTCTGCTGTTTTCTTTTATCTCAACCAAGTAAGAAGCAGATCTCCATGACTAATCTTTCCCCGCTGTTGTGTTTTGGTGAGTGCCTGAATTTTCTGGATCTTTTTGCCAATTTGGAAAACTAATTGCTTTGATTTTGAGCAGTAGCTGAATGTAGTGCAAACACAAACAGCACCAAAAAGTTCAAACTTGGCTTGAAAAACTATTGTGATTCATCTAGTTAAACTGGGGTTTTACTGAGTGCTCAAAGCAGTCAGTGTCTTAACAGCAGGGCAGTCAGAGTAGTCTGAAAAGTTTTAAATTCTTGTGGGATACTCCAATTAATATTTAATAAAGTTGAGTATTTTTCTGCCATTTTAAACAACTCTAATGTAAAACTCACCTAATGATTTGGGTGAAAGCTTTATTTATTTATTTGTCTGTTTGTTCTTTTTTTTAAATTGCTTTAGCATTTCAAAATCTTGTTTCTTTTTCATTCAAATAAAGGTCAAGCATTCTTTGAAGGAATGCACATTGCTTTTCAGGCCAGAGATTAAAATTAAGATTATTTTGGTCAAATCATGTTCTGCATGATTTTTTCATGCCATTCTGCAAGGTCAGGTGTAATTTATGAGCATGTTACATGTTCAAGGTTGTTAAGTTCAGAGTCAGAGAGTCAGAGTCAGAGAGTCTTTATTGTCATTTGCACCGCATGTGGTACATGTGATGAAAACAAGATTATGTACACGGGGTCCCAGTTACATCCAACAACAAATGCAAGAGAAAAACAGTAATAACATCTAGAATTAACTAAGAAAAACATCAACTAGTAATACACTAAGCCCTAATATAGTGGAAAAACATCATTATAAACAGCAGCACGAACATGAGTCTGTATGAGCAGATGGTCACAGATGAACACAGCAACAAGAAAACAGATCAGCATCAGCATGATGTGATATTTTGCAGTGATTATTCTTATTATTTATTCATTCATGAGTCTAACAGCCTCAGGGTAGAAGCTGTTCCTCAGTCTAGACCAGTTTCACCGAGGCTCTAACACCTGGATGAGAAAGGGAATGTAAGGAGTCAAAAACGCGGCGTCGCCATGAAACTGGAACCAGGGGGCGGGGCCTGCCAGTAGAAACATCACAGAGCAGGAGGGGACTTCCGTCATTCACCTGCCGTTCCTCCAACTCGAGTAGGAGGTGGTGAAGAGACGACACAGGAGACGGGATGCAGTTCTTCACTTTAATCAACTCCTACTACAAACTGGCGGGAAAACCACCCAACACCGCCTTATATACCAACACAACATCCGGTCCTCTGGACCTTTCACAATAAAAGCATCCTGTAACACATTCGGTCCACTGGGTGTGAGTAGAGCCCCCTAGTGGTCCACCACACACGCCCCCCCAGAACACCCAGTAAGGTCCATCACTAGTCCCGCATTTTAGGTTTGATTAAACGACCAGAACGGCTGAACCTGGGCCCTGCAGAACCAGTCTGATGAAGCGGAGGGCTCCGAGGAGGGCCTGCAGAAGATTCGGGCTCCAATGGATGTTGAGAGTCTCTGGCAGGGGGACAGCAGTCCGTTAACAATGTGGATGGAGGTCTGCCCCTGCGAGGAGCCTGGGCCGTAACAACCTGATCATCTGACACAACATGAGCTGGTTTAAGCCTATCGATACAGACAGTCTCAGTACGACCCCCTAAATCTAAAAGGAAATGTTTTGGACCTGGTTGAAGAACCCGAAACGGTCCATCATACAAAGGCTGTAGTGGTGTTCTGTGTGCATTGTGTTTGACAAAAACAAATTTAGAGGACTCCAGACTCTTAGGGACAAATGACTGCGGTAAACAATGGTGTACCGGGCCAGGGACACGAAAAGGGGCCTCCTGAGGTGAAAAATGGAGCAACGGTGGAGCAAACTGTGGTGAGGGTACCTCAGGTAAAAACTCACCGGGGACGCGCACAGGTTGACCGAAAACCAGTTCAGCCGGGGAAGAGCTCAGGTCCTCTTTGGTTGCGGTACGTAAACCCAACAAAACCCAGGGAAGACGGTCAATCCAGTTGTCACCGGTCAATGCAGCACGCAGTGCAGCTTTCAATGATCTGTGAAACCGTTCACACAGAAACAAACTCAGAAACAAACTGCGGGCCCCGGTCTGATGTAATGTCCGAAGGGGGGCCAAAACGCGCCACCCAGGTAGACAAAAATGCCCGGGCCACCACTGCAGATGTCGTGGATGTCAAAGGAACCACCTCAGGCCACCTGGTGGTCCGGTCTATCATAGTCAGCAGATGAGTAAAACCTTGTGATGGAGGCAGAGGGCCCACCAGGTCTACGTGCACATGATCAAACCGCCGACCTGGGATGGAGAAGGGTTCCAAAGGTGCTTTGGTGTGCCTGTTAACCTTAGCACGCTGGCATGGGACACACGCTGCTGCCCACTCCTTAACTGCTTTACGCAGACCGGGCCAAACAAACTTTGAACTGACCAGTTTCACCGAGGCTCTAACACCTGGATGAGAAAGGGAATGTAAGGAGTCAAAAACGCGGCGTCGCCATGAAACTGGAACCAGGGGGCGGGGCCTGCCAGTAGAAACATCACAGAGCAGGAGGGGACCTCCGTCATTCACCTGCCGTTCCTCCAACTCGAGGCCCGTGGGCCCGGACTGGAGCTCGAGTATTTCTGCGTCGCTCGCTACGTTGGTCCGCAGCCATAGCAGAAAAATCGATGCCAACGTATACGGGAGAGATCAGCACCCGGGAGAGACAGTCGGCCACCACGTTGGATTTTCCAGCCACATGCTGAATGTCTGTAGTAAATTCAGACACCGCTGCGAGGTGGCGTTGCTGGCGAGCAGACCAGGGGTCAGAAATTTTTGACATCGCAAACACCAAGGGTTTGTGGTCAACATATGCAGTGAACCGGCGGCCCTCCAGGAAAAACCTGAAATGGCGTGTGGCCAGGTAAAGCGCCAGCAACTCTCTGTCAAAAACACTGTATTTCAGCTCATTGTCCCGCAGCGTACGGCTGAAAAATGCAAGCGGCTGCCAAACCCCGGAAACCTGCTGTTCTAACACAGCCCCCACCGCAACATCAGATGCGTCGGTTGTTTAAATCAGTTCAGTAAAACAGTGTCCTGGTTGAGTTTTTCAGCAGTAATGAAGAACAACAGGCGGCACGGTGGCTCAGTTGGTAGAAATGTTTAAGGTTGCTGGTTCAAATCCCAGCCAGGGTGGAGTTTGCATATTCTCTCTGTGTATGTGTAGGTTTTCTCCGGGTACTCCGGTTTCCTCCCACAGACCAAAAACAAGCATGTTAGACTGACTGGTGACTCTAAATTGTCCCTAGGTGAGAGACAGATAGAGAGTGAATGGTTTTTTGTCTCTATGTGTCCCTCTGATGGACTGTAGACCTGTCCAGGATGTCCCCTGTCTCTTGCACAGTGACTGCTGGATATGGGCACCAGTGACTCCCCACGACTCAAAAAGGATGAAGCGGCTAAAGATGATGGACAGATGTAATGAAGTGCAACAAAACATGTTTATGTCACATACTGTACACTTTAAACCACTATGACAGTATGTTTATAATTTAAAGTTCAAGCCAATTTCATTGTCATAGCCACCACATGTGGTGCATGAGGTGGAACAAAATAATGTGTACACAGGGTCCCAGTTACACACCCAATAAGAGCAAACCAACAAACAGTACATCAGGATCTAAGATATACACTAAGATACGCTAAATGAACACCAAACGGTATGCTAAAAGATCTAAGATATATGCCAAACACTAATACTGTAAAACTATATGGCATAACAGCATTATCATCATTTTCCAATACTAGTAATTTCTAAAAAAAAATATATATATATATATATA
>JBBPBX010016562.1:24035-34191 GCA_038048925.1 Garcialebias charrua | reverse complement strand
CAGGTAGTCCTCGGCTTACGGCGGTCTCTACATACGGCAATCTGACTTTACAAACGTATCATATTAATAAAAATATGAAAAAATAAAATAAAAAATAATGTGTTTAGATGTTCTTGATTTCATGTGTACAACACTTTGTTACAGCTGTGGTTGTTTTAAATGGCTTTATAAATAAATTATTATTATTATTATTATTATTATTATTATTTTTAGCTGATTTATAAAGTTTGCGGCAGTTTCCGACAGTTTCCGGCAGTTTTCGGCAGTGCCCGCCAGTTTAGCCTGTTAGCTCCGGCCTCGACAGCCAGCTTCGAAAGGACCATGTCGGATCAGAGGTTGCTGCGCTCGGATAAATGAGCTGGGAGCTGAACGGCGGTTTTGCGGAGGGATGGATGGACGAAGGACACTGTGGACCTCGTGAAGTAGCAGACAGCGAGCTGGGCCTGAGGAGCAACAAGATAACATGCTAACAAGTAGGGCTGAATGATTTTGGAAAATAATCTAATTGCGATTTTTTTTCTATAAATTGCGATTGCGATTTAAAATGCGATTATTTTTACTGGTTCTGTATTAATTCATATCACTAACGACACAACTGTTTTTTTTAAATCAGATAATTAATGCGCTTTTTCACGCAGAACGTTAGCTTGCTGAGCTAGCTGCTAACAGAGCACCGTCAAAACAGACTCGGTCATATGACCAGCTCGCGCTCTGTTTATCTCCCGCAGTCTCTGTGTCTCAGCGTCTAAGCTCAGATACACGTTTACACGAGCTAACTTACCTGAATTTATAACTTTTATGACTTCTGTCGAGCCTGAAGCAACAGTGTTGGAGCACACGGTCTCCTCCTCCTCCCTGCTCTGTTTTGCTCACTCAGCTAAGCTCCTGTTGCTCGGCGTGGCTCACTACCAAGTCACGTGACCAGCTTGCGGTCTCGGTGTTTCAGCCTCTAAGCTCAGATACACGTTTACACGAGCTAACTTACCTGAATTTATAACTTTTATGACTTCTGTCGAGCCTGAAGCAACTGTGTTGGAGCGCACAGTCTCCTCCTCCCTGCTCTCTCTATTTTTGCTCCATTCAGAGCTGCGCGCGGCCAGAGCGGCTCACTACCAAGTCACGTGACCAGTCAAATAGCAGCCCGTGCGATTAGAGAATCGCGTTTTAACATATCGCAAGATAATCGCAAATGCGATTAATCGTTCACCCCTACTAACAAGCCTAGCTGTAGGATGGACGGGCTGGATCCTAACGCCCCACCGGGACAGGGAGCCGACGTGCGGCAGCCATTTGGAGGGGCTAACATGCTAACGCGTGCAGCCTTTTTGATGGACACCGTGGAGAAACGGCTTCCAGTAAGTTATTCACTCTTTTTCCCTTCATTATGTATGGAGTTAACATGCTAACAGTCCTTCCTGTATTGGACCGTGTGAAACAGCACAAAGCTGCAGAGCTCGGAAGTGCAACGAGCTAACATGGAAAAAGACGGAGACAGGCTTGACTAGCTCAAAGTAAGAAATTATCTTTTTACTTTATTTTTTCTCCAAATGTACTCTACAGTATGTGTTTTTGGATAATTATGTAGGGTACAGTACTATGTTAGGATAGGCAAAGTGCTTGGTAACTTGGTAACTGTACAGTACCATACATGTACGTGTATAAGTGGCGGCTCATGTGTTTTCCGACTTACGGCGTTTTCGACATGCGAACGGCCGTAGGAACGGAACTCGTTCGTAAGTCGAGGACTACCTATATATATATATATATATCTTCATTTGCTTGAAAATCCATCTTTTTGCAATTTATTGACATAAAGTCAAACAAATCAACAATTATAATTCCTGCATTTTTGGTGGGGGAGGAAATTATCACTTGCCAAATCTGCAGCTGATTGGAATACATAGAAAATGAAAATTTTGCATTACACATTATACTATTACATTTCTGTTACTTTTTTTTCTGGGTGTACAAATACTTCTTTAAAAAGTCTTCAGTTGATCCAAAATGCTGCTGCCAGAGTCTTAACTGGAGTTAGTATGAAAGATCATATCTCTCCAGTTTTAGCTTCTCTCCATTGGCTCCAAATCCATAATTGAATTCAAAATCTTACTTCTATCCTACAAAGCTCTCAACAACCTAGCTCCACCTATATTTGAGATATTATTGTTCCATATCTTCCTAGAGCACTTCACTTTCAGACTGCAGGCTTACTTGCGGTTACTATAGAGTTTACAATTTAGGAAGATTGTTCAGTTATCAGGCCCCTCTCTTGTGGAACTAACTTCCAGTTTTTGTCTGTAAGGACATTGTCCAGTTTTAAGACTTTCCTTTTTGCTAAATCTTGTAGTTAGGGTTGGCTTGTTATGCTGCTAAAGGGTTAGACTACAGGAGGACAAATTGACCTCACTTTCTTAAGTGATTTGCTAAAATTGAATAGTTTTCAATTGATACTATTTCTATCTTAATGTTATTCTTGACCTGCCATTGTGTATCTGTTCTTACCAAACCCAACTGGTCGCAGAAGATGGCCACTTGTCCTAAGCCTGGTTCTGTTAAATATTTCTTCCTTTTAAAAGGGAGTTTTTCCTTTCCACTTTCGCCTTCATGTTTGCTCAAGATGAGAGTTTAGTGATAGAGTTAAATTCAAAGCAGTGTGCTCCGCAAATAAATAGTGTTAAATTATTATTTTTACTGGATATATTTGAATGTTTCTGTTTAGTGCCTTGCGATGAGTTCTGTTGTGACTTGGCACTATATAAATAAACTGAATTGAATTGAATTGAATTACTAATTTTTACTGTATGTTTAATATAAATATAAATGAGGGGTAAACAATTTATTTCGTAGAAATAGTTCTGCTTGTTTTTGAGTCTCCTCCTCTTTGCTTTTCTAAAATATTCGCAACTTTTGGCACCCAACAGCTCTTTGTGTTCTCTCACAGCACATGTTTCTGTTCTTATAAATAAAAAACTTTTCTCTTTTGATTCAAAGGAACGGAGAAGAAGATTTTGGTGTTGGCGACTCATTATCCTGAACAGGTGGAGGTGGTCCGATTCAGTCGAACCGTGTCAGTTTCTTGCATTTATTTATTTTTCTTTGTTTGAAGGGAGAACCTCACCTTTCTGCCTAGTGCAGGAGCAGTTTGATGTAGTCTGTTGTCAGATCACAGCTAATGGAGCAGCAGGTGGACTCAGAGTACAATGATACAACAATATGGCCCATCATTTTCTCACGCCAGCTGCTCCCCTTGACAATCACAGTCTCCCTCGCTGTCATTCAAACTCTGTCTCAATAAACAGCTTTCTCTTTCAGGAATTTCTCCTATTTCAAACAAACGCAGAAAATATTGATGCCTTTGCTGCCATCTTGAAAAATAACTATTTTTTGTTTTGTTTTCATGAACAAAAAACTCATTTCTTAGATAAGAGGATTGTTGGAAACTGGAGGGAAAATGCTTTTTAACCTTTTGCAAACAGCTCCCCCATCACCTCCTGCCTCGCATTCTTTCATCCCTTCATCATTGCATCCCTCCTTTAATCCATCAATAAATTGAGAGGCGACGGCCAGCAGCTGCTTTTGCTTAAACAAGTGAGATTCCATAAGCAGACGAAAGATGTGTGAAATGTTTCGCTAACACAATTATTTTAGCTTGTCACCTCATTAGGCTCAACAAAATGGAGCAAAACGACTTTGGGTGCAGGTTGTGACCTTTCAGGGGAGGAGTTGAGTGCGGAGGTTCGTGAACAGAGAGCTAATTTTACTTCCTAATGGAGACCAGGCGGTTTGAATAGACTGAAAAGAGGAGAGAGGCAACGAGGTCAAGTGTCAGTCATCCTGCTAAGCGGCGCTCGCTGAGTTTTCTTAACGCACACCATTGCACACACACACTCTCGGTCTGCCTTCCAGTTGACAATGCTACCAAACCTCCCACCGTTGGCTGCCTTTTGTGCCTCTTCAACAATGATTAACCGAGTTTGGTGATTCAGAGAGTCCACGGAGGCACAATGCTCTCTCTTTTACAAAACATAATGGAGTCAGTCTGTGAGTCAAACAGTCTACTTTTCTTGAATTGTGTATTATTTTCCTTTGTGCCACCAAACCTTGCTTACAGCCACTTACTCCCCTCTTTCTGCTCAGAAATCTGTCTATTTTTTCTTCTCGGGCTCATTAATGCAAGTAGTAGATGCAGCCGTCCTTCTTCTACATATAAACACGATGCAGATAGATAGCAAGAGGCAGCGCATGGGCTCTGCCCTGCATGTGAAAAGGTATTGATCAGCCTAAATCAATAACGTGAAAAGCATCTCCTGCAAAGATTGCAGGAATTTACTTGACAAATCTTAAATATTCCTTTCATATGAAGTGGGGAAAATGCCAAGGGGGAGGCTGCTTATCAAATTCAACACAATGCCATGGGGCTTTCAAAACCTGATGGGGGGTGGGGGGTTGCACGCTTGTAATGAACAGTGTGCAGCACTGAAAGGAGCTTGTACAACACGGTGTGAGTAAAGCTTAGTAGGAGTGTTGACAGAAACACTACAATCTCAGAACATCGCACCCCCGGGCCAATTACAGAAGGTGTGAAGGAGCTCACCTTTCTTCATGACAGGAAAAGGAGGAGAATGGAAAAAAGAGTGCGGTTACGCACTACCCCTCTCCCAAAGTGAAGTACCTGACTGTCCAAAGCTCTACAAAATGTAGCGTTAAGGGTTTTTGGCAAATTGTAACATTTTGGCACCAAAGAATTTAAACTTGAAGGGGAAATGACAAAATGCAAAGTAGGCATTAAGATGTTGTGGACTAGGAAGCAGCAATATTTCATCCAAAAGTCATCATCCAGCTTAATTAACTTAATTAACTGTATTTTACAGGTCTTTTGAAGTGGGGTTCTGTGAAAACTTTATGTACATTTATTATTGTACCTGCTGTAAATAGCTCTTTAAACAACCTCACTTTGGAGGAATTGGGTTTGATTCTGACTGGACTGATGAGCTAATGGCTAACCTGAATGTGGCCAAGACCAAAGTGAATTTCTGCTGTCATAACTCCTGTGTAACAAGCAGTATACCCATGTCCCCCATTGATGAGGGATTTGAATGATGAATGTTTGCTGTTTTCAAGATGAGTGTTTATCTGGACTGGAACTGAACAGGGAATGCAAGTAAACCTTAATGTTTTTTGGTGTAAGATAAAGTGGGTAGGAGTTCCATTGTGTACCGATATATGAAGAGAGGAAGTTTTTTTTTTCTGGGGTGGGGGTGGGGGTGGTGGGGTTGGCATATCCATGGTGGTGCAGGATTCTGGCGAGTGGAGGGAGCAATTTAATCCACCATCAGATGCTAAAGATTAAATTATAGTTGCCCTAATCACTTGAAAAAACTATAATTTTAAGCAAAATTTTCAATTCAGTTTATTTACTATATTTTTTGGCCTATAGTTGCAGTTTTTTCCCAATTTTTGGCTGAGATTTGACCATTTTCATTCTCTTTGACATTGAAAATATTGAATACTACCTTTTTCAGCTGCTAGATGACACTCGAGTAGTATGGCACACCGTTGTGTCATGTAATAGGTAAAAGTGGTTATTAAGGACACAATTGGCTTGCCAAAGTCTGACGCCTTCATCCAGCTCCAGGATCATGCCTGGAGCAATTGTCAAATCAGCTTCATTTAACTGCACCACCCCAGCAAAATGCAGCTAATTTGACCCTCAACGTGCATTTCTTAAGTAAAAGTTCAACTGAGACACACCTTTGCTATAAAGTAGAGCAAGCAAATAATTGTTTTAGGTATTTATCTTGTTAAATTTCAAATAAATGCGCAACGTACCTTCTTCCTGATTTCCTCTCTCTGTGCTCTTCGTGAGCACCGAGGCAGCGAATACTTTTGAAAAACAGCTGATTTTACATTACAGTACATTTATTAAGTAAAAATTCAACTGAGACACACATTTACTATAAAGTCGAGCAAACAAATAATTGTTTTTAGGTGTTTATCTTTGAAGAAATGCACAGCGAGTTGTCCCTCTGTGTGCTCCTGCTTCCACATATCGACTTTTGAAATGCAAAATGATTTGACCATCAAAGTGCATTTATTAGGGAAAAGTTAAATGGATACACACCTTTGCTATAATTTTTTAGCAAACAAATAATTGTAAGTGTTAATCTTGTTAAATTCTTGTTAAAGTCCTCCCGTGCACGCTCCCGTGGCTGCCATTTGGCAGCCAATCGATTTTTGGCACAACACTGGCCCACATTTCCAGGTTGGCAACAATGACGCGTAACAAACACAACGCATCAGCAGTGACGTAAATAGATGCGACGTATATGGCGAAGCAATGTACAGTATTTATGTTTTTTCCACTTTATTAAACATATTTGGACTAATGCAACTTATACGACGGTGCAACGTGTACAGCGGAAAATACAGTACATAGCGCCAATTCACAACAGAAGTTGTCTCAGGACTAAAAACTAGAAAGCATTGTTTCCTCAAATGATCAGGGTGGCCGGTTTACATTTGCATATGTATGGCAGTGGTCATCTTGGATTTTGATGTGGCAACCCAACTTTTGACAATACCTTTTCTTACGCCAGATACAGCTACACACCAAAACGAAAGCAGGTACAGTATTTTTTGGTGTATAGGTCGCACCTGTGTATAGGTCGCATTGTCCAATTATCACCAATAGATTGGAAAAATCCCTAGATAGGTCGCACTGGTGTATAGGTCACACCTACGTTTAGCTCTGCTGCAAATGTCTGCCACAGGAGTGCACAGCAAGGCTTTTAAGAAGATTAACACTTAAAAACAATTATTTGTTTGATAAAAATTATAGCAAATATATGTCTGAGCTGAACTTTTCCTTAATAAATGAACGTAATTGTGAAATGAGCTGGATTTAAAAATTTGTTTCACCGAAAGTGATAACAAGCCATATATAGGTCGCACCTGAGTATAGGTCGCAGGCCTTGAAAAAAAAACATAAAATGGTGAGACCTATACACCAGAAAATACGGTACCTCTCTGTTATTTTTCAAGTTATCAGCTCACAAGAAGAACAGACAGAGGTTATTTCCAATTCCTCTCTGCTCCATGACGGGGTGACAATATTTCATAGCAGTTTTTGCTAACACTGTTTCATAGAATTTAATACTGCAGAAAATGTTGTATTTCAGTTTTTCTCTTAAAATTCTTTATTTATTTGGCAAGTGTAATAAGTGACTAACAGCTAGCTGGAGTACAACATGTGCAGAATGTGGCACCAGCACGTTATTCTGATGGGAAAACAAATTGAGTTGAAGATAAGATTTATTTAAAAAACTGATTTGAACTATGCCTTTAAGTTAAGATAATCTCTGTGCCCTTGTCATAGTGCAAATAAGTAGTGACGAACCTGGGTATACCCCTGCTACACTGCAGTTTTCTTAAACAGTGGGAAACATAAAGAATAAAATCACTAAACTCCATGACACAAGAGGAAATAATACAGGAAGCACATTCTTCATGCAGAAACACATTAACTCAGTTTGAACTTGATTAAAACTTTTTTTTATTTCTTGTTAAAAACTCCATACAAGTTTTCAACTAAAACGTGCAGAACCAGCTGAAACAACTAAAACCCACCATCACAATGATATGATGACAAACGTCTGACTTACAGAAAGTCAGCAATGACAAGCAGCAACTTAGCATTAGAACTTGACTACTTACTAAATAATTAAAACAAATCTTTCTAAGCCCATGACCAAAGCTAACTGTTGGAAAAACCACACTTGATGGCAGGAGAACATAGTATCCTCCTCCACCGTCTTCATGTGGAGGTCGGTCTCTGTGACACTGTCCTGGACTGGTTCAAATCTTTCCTCTCCAATAGGCTGGAATGTGTTAGTCTTGGCAACGCCACGTCCCAGACAGTCTGTGTCTCCTGTGGTGTCCCTCAGGGGTCGGTTCTGGGGCCCCTGCTGTTTTCCCTTTACATGCTGCCTTTAGGTCAAATTATTAATCAGTTCAACATTTCTTTTCACTGTTATGCCGACGATACACAGCTTTACATCAGGACTGGAGCATCCTCATCTTCCACCTTGTCATCTCCATCTTCACTCACTGCCCTCTCTGCCTGCCTGGAGGCAATTAGGGCATGGATGAATCAGAACTTTCTTCAATTAAACTGCTCCAAGACTGAGGCCATACTGATTGGCACCCCTCACCAGGTACAAACATCTACTATAACAACAATTTCCTTTTCTGGACAAGACATCCCCCTCTCCACCTCTGTTACAAATCTTGGAATAAAAATGGACTCTCATCTTACATTTGAAAATCACATTAAGCTTCTGTTTAAAACTTGCTTCTTCCATCTTCGAAACATCTCCAGACTTCGCCCATCCCTAACTTTTTCTGATGCTGAGAAGCTCGTCCATGCTTTTGTCTCCTCCAGGCTCGACTACTGCAACTCCCTGTTTATTGGAATCCCTGGTAAATACCTTCAGAAGCTTCAATATATTCAAAACAGTGCAGCAAGGATTTTGTTGAGAGTTCGTAAATTTGAACATATTACGCCCATTCTCCATAACCTTCATTGGCTTCCTGTCGCCTACAGAATTCAGTACAAAACTGCTCTCATTACACATCAATGCTTACACGGAACTTCACCAGATTATCTAAAGGACATTCTTGCACCATATTCATCCACCCGGTCTCTGCGGTCACAGAACAGTAATCTCCTTCACATTCCGAGAACCAAATTAAGGACCATGGGAGACCGGGCTTTCAGTGTGGCTGACCCCCGTCTGTGGAACTCTCTTCCTGACTGCCTGAGAGCCCCACAGTCACTGGTTGACTTTAAGAGCAGCTTGAAGACCTTTCTTTTTAACCGAGCATACTCTACCTCCTCATGATTCTATCTTTGATCTTAGTTGATACTGTTATTGATTTACTTGTTTTCACTTGTTTTATTGACATTTAATTTTGTTGCACTTTGTAGCACTTTGAGATTTTCATTAATGAAAAGTGCGTTATAAATTAAATTTATTATTATTATTATTATTATTATTATTATTAACATTTTTAACTGGCTTTAATTGCAAGGACTCTTTTTAGACAGATTACTGCACGGAACATGTCACAGAATGAGCATCATCTTCTGCAGACTTTTATACAGCGGCAGAATCCAGCGGGCGTTCCCTCACAGCTAGCTGCAGTCAGACACAGACATGATCCATGAACATCATCAAGTTGGCCTCCAGCTGGAGATAAGAGAATGTTTGGGCCAGTTCTCATGGCTTTAATGCCAGTGAGGCTCTGCGAGTCTGCAAGCTGGCCTTCAGGCTGAGACAAGAGAATATTTTGTGCATGCAGTACAGAAAGATGTTCTCAGCCATAATATAATAAAAAATATTCATAACAAATTCCCTAACACCAGCCAAATGATCATCCTTGGTTTCCAGGACATGCTCAATACTCAACACAAATACTCTTTTTTGTTTCTAAAAACCTTTAAGTACTTGTGTAATTGTTTGAAAATCTTCACTTTGTGAAGAATTTGTGAACATGTTTCAATCATTAATCTATTTATTTATGAGAAAAGGAGAACTGGAAACACAGCAAAGAAGAGTACTTTAATTATTTGTGCTGGTATGGACAGGATATGAAATCTCCTAATGTACATGTGGCGTACTGAAAATAAAAATAGAAAATGCATCTTAATAGAAAAAGATGGCTAACATTTCTTGTTGTATGTTGTCATTTTTGTGTGTTTCAGAGTCACAAAACCTGCATGATTTTTGCTTGACCAGTTAATTGATAATTTTTTCAGGATCAGAATAAGCTTTATTATCATTGTATTGGGATACAGTGAAATTATGTTTGCACAGTTTTCCGAAAAATGGGCAAAGTGCACGATGTTGCTGCTATAATAGTGCGGCTTCTTATTCTTTATCAGGATACTTTCAGATAGAAAAAGGTAAGAGCCATTAGGATGGATGGTGGTATTACAAAAAAGATCTCTTCACATCTTGTCCTATCAGGACACGATTCGAGACATAAAAAGAACTCTACCAGCGAGTACATTTATAAACACAATTACATATGCATTAGATGTCAAGACAGTGAGATTTGTCTATGAGCACTTTCAGATAGTCAGTTCAAGTTGCTG
>JBBPBX010016562.1:0-12166 GCA_038048925.1 Garcialebias charrua | reverse complement strand
ATATATATCTATATATATATATATATATCTATATATATATATATATATATCTATATATATATATATATATATATATATATATATATATATATATATATATATATATATATATATATATATATATATATATATATATATATATATATATATATATATATATATGATGTAGAATGATGAACAGAAATTCTACCATTGCTGTTCATCATTCTTTAGTTAGTAGCAGGTCACTTATGTAAATGAGCCCTCGAGGCTCAATGAGATTTACCTGACTAAATAAAGGTTGAATGAATGAATGAATATATATATATACAGTATATATACATAAAAAAATTAAGGTTCATTGATAAACTTCATCAACTCGTTTAAAAGTTCTTTTCTTTTAATTGAGTATTTTTGGGATTGAAATTGCCCCAAGGCCACACCCTGCCACAGATCTTTGGAGGACACCCCGCGTGGAGATGGTCTTCATCTGGTCTCCATGGGTCAGTCCTCAGTGCTGGTTGATCACCTTCGGTCTCACGCAGGTGCAACCCACTGAGATGAGTTTGGACTCCAGGCGGTAGTGGTAGCTGTGCCTGGCCCTGGCGTCTTGACTCGCCTCAGAACCAGCACCTGATGCAGAATGGGACGGGACTCCAGGCCCCCGTCCTCCAGTCCTTGGTGGTCCAGGCAGGTTTTGAGCAAACAGTGAGCCTGCGACAGCGCATGAGGGAACATGTTGTCATCCCTGGAGATGCTGAGGACAGAGAGGAGACAAAAACTGTTAACAGGACTCTGAGCTTCATGAAGGACAACACACTGAGGAGCTGAAGCCTCACTTGTAGGTCCACGGTGAGATGGAGTCGCTGGCCAAAGAACTGACTTTTAGGCTGGGAACTAAATTGTTTGGGTCCAAACGCAGAGGGACCGTTTCTTCTGCTAAACCTTCAAAGGACTTCCTGTGTGGCTTTGCTGCTGTCTGTGGGACCACCACCACCATCATCATCAACAGGACAGCGCTGACAACCTGAGGAAGAAGAACATTCATTCATTCATTCATTCAACCTTTATTTATACAGGCTAGCCTCGTTGAGCCACGGGGACTCATTTACAAGAGAGACCTGTCTCACTCACACCCAGGGTCAATTTTAGAGTTACCAGTCAGTCTAACATGCATGTTTTTGGACTGTGGGAGGAAACCGGAGAACCCGGAGAAAACCCACGCATGCACGGAGAGAACATGCAATAACAAGTCACTTTCATCATTGTCGTCGTAATGTCTAGCGCAGACATACTGAAACAAAAAAAATATAAACGTAAAAAACAAACTAACATTGATACTGAGGAAACACATTACATATTTTATTAAAGCAACAATAATCAAGTTTGATCATGAAATAAAGAAACATGTACTTGGGAACCTCCTCCAAATCCGAGGCCATGGTCTTGAGCCGGAAAAGGGTAGCGTGCCCTCTCCGGGTCGGGGAGGAGGTCCTGCCCCAAGTGGAGGAGTTTAAGTATCTCGGGATCTTGTTCACGAATGAGGGAAAACTGGAGCGTGAGATCGATAGGCGGATAGGTGCAGCGTCCGCAGTGAAGCGGGCGCTGTACCGGTCTGTCGTGGTGAAGAGAGAGCTGAGTCGAAAGGCAAAGCTCTCAATTTACCGATCGATCTACGTTCCCACCCTCATCTATGGTCATGAGCTTTGGGTTATGACCGAAAGAACAAGATCTCGGATACAAGCGGCTGAAATGAGTTTTCTCCGCAGGGTGGCTGGACTCTCCCTTAGAGATAGGGTGAGAAGCTCAGTCATCCGGGAGGGACTCGGAGTAGAGCCGCTGCTTCTCCACATCGAGAGGAGCCAGTTGAGGTGGCTCGGGCATCTGGTTAGGATGCCTCCTGGACGCCTCCCTGGTGAGGTGTTCCGGGCATGTCCCACCGGGAGGAGACCCAGAGGAAGACCCAGGACACGCTGGAGGGACTATGTTTCTCGGCTGGCCTGGGAACGCCTTGGGATTCCCCCAGAGGAGCTGCTCCAAGTGGCTGGGGAGAGGGAAGTCTGGGCCTCCCTACTTAGGCTGCTACCCCCGCGACCCGAACCCGGATAAGAGGAAGAAAATGGATGGATGGATTATATAAAAACAACTACTGTATTAAACTTTGGATTTTGTTTCTGCCTACCGTAATATCTGGTGAAAATACATTTCATAAACAATATTAGACATACAACCTTACCATCTACATTTTAAAATTGTGTAATAATATTATGATCACAGTTATATTAGTTGCAGTGCAAACCATAAAATAATCTTGACATAAATACAGTTTCCCCTTACTTACCTTGTTTCCAAAACCTGAATGGGAGTCTCCCCAAATTCACTTCTGAGACCTTCCCCAAAGTCATCATCTCTGCATAAAAACATATAATGTAGTTCAAACAATAATCAGATATTCTTTTCAACACATTTATCACACAATGACAAATTTATCTAACATATCAAAGCATTTAGGATGATTTAAAAAATAGCATCAAACAGCCATCTTCCATCCTGTTCTGCTGCTAGAAGTAAAATTTGAACTTTTTACGCTCTCCTTTCATCCTGCTTCACTGCAGGCTCATGTCCGCAGCAGAACAAACTCGTCCACCCCACCGCAAGTTTTACAGATTTTATTCCAAAAATTAATGATTTTTGAGGCCCTTTATACAGGTAAACGTCCAAAGAGGTTGAGATGTATGCATCAACAACATATATTGTGTAGTACAACTAACAGACTTTTCGATTATGAACACCAAATGATCAGCAGACAATATGCTAATTGCTAGTTGTTGTGATCAAGCCTCTCTTACACAGACAGCGCATTTACAGTTACTTTCATCATATCTGCTTGCTGATCCACAATACAATAAGTTAGGATAACTAAATGTACGTATCGAAACAATACTGAGGTTGAATGAGTTAGCTGCTGCCATTAGCATCACGTCAGCTGTAGGCCGGAAAACGGTTTTAGCCTGTTGTAGATAATATCATGGCATTTGCGCTATCACATGATTCAAGCAAAGACACTTACTTTTCAAGCAGGGAAGTTGCTAACTCTGCATCGCTTGGCAATCCTTTGAGCACTCGAAGCTCTCGCCACCTCCGCCATCTTGAAACAGCTACTGTTTGAGACGGGAGCGTGCCCACTGCCCGGCTGCTGCGCGCAGCCGCTGGGAGAGGCGGGGGGAGGGCGGGGGAAGCTCGTTCATGAAAATAACTCTGTTTTTATTGGCTGGTCAAAAACGGCCCGCTCTGGTTTTTATAAATGCTATTTTAACCACCGGGAGACGCCAGAGGAATATAGTATTTCTCAAAGATTACCTGTTTAACATCACTCTGTTAAAAAATAGTGACAGAGAGAAGAAATATGTTTATAAAAAAAGCTACATACTGCAACTTTAATGGTGTGAGAACACTTAAGAAATTAAACATAGGACTTAGCTGTCTCGCGGCACCTGACGAGGTAGCCAGATGGGATCACCTAGCAGACATCCCTATTCCCAGCATCAAGGCCAATGATGTGCACCTCGTCATTGGACAAGATGCTCCACGTCTTCTCAGAGTCGAAGAGTACCGCGTAGGAGGTGATAATGACCCTTACGCTACCAGAACAGTACTCGGCTGGGCCATAAATGGACCCGTCAATTACAACGAAGGTAGGAAGGCTAAGGCCTACTTCCTCAAGTCAGATCAAAGTCTGCAGACACAGGTGAAAAGATTTTGGAAACTTGATGACCCCACTGATGACCCCACTCAAGAAAAATGTCTGTCAATCAATGACCACAAGGTGACTAAACTGTGGGAAAACTCGCTTTCCAAAGAAGGCTCACACTACACCTTAGACATACCTTTTAAGAAAGAAACAGTGACACTACCTAATAATATCAACTTAGCAACACAGAGACTACAACTACTGGAACGCAGATTAACAAAGGACCCAGACCTGAAAGACAAGTACGTGGAGGCAATGAAGTCAACCGTCGATAAAGGATATGCAGAGGAGGTCCCAGCCTCTTCGCTTGACTGCACTGATGGCAAAGTGTGGTATCTCCCACATCACCCAGTAACTCATCCACGCAAGCCTGGAAAGGTTCGAGTCGTCTTTGATTGCGCAGCTAAGTACGATGGAACATTTCTCAATGACGTCATCCACAAGGGACCAGATCTGACAAACAAATTAATAAATGTGCTCATCCGTTTCCGCCGAGGTCCAGTTGCTGTAATGGCAGACATTGAAGGAATGTTCAATCAGATACATGTAACTCCGGAACACAGAGATGTGTTACGGTTCCTGTGGTGGAAAGACCATGATCCTAACAATGAAGTAGTTACTTACCGTATGACGTCTCACCTCTTTGGCGGAGTGTGGTCTCCAAGCGCAGCAAGTTTTGCATTGAGGAGATGTGCATCAGATCAGGCACATCTGTATGAAACAGATACCATCTCCACTGTAGAACAAAACTTTTATGTAGATGATTGCCTGAAATCTTCAGACTCACCTCAACAAGCCATCCGTCTAGCAGCGCAGCTGATCGACCTACTCAAGCAAGGAGGGTTTCGCTTGACTAAATGGACAAGCAATTCAACAGAGGTCCTGAAGTCTATCCCAGAGGAGGAACATGCAAATCAAGTGCCATTGTTGGACCTGGATGGAGATCCATCATTGGAAAGAGCTCTGGGGGTGTTCTGGGACACAACAGATGACTGCATCACCTTCATTATCAAGGTCAAGGACAAACCCAGCACAAAAAGAGGCATGCTAAGCACAATAAGTTCAGTTTATGACCCCTTGGGGTTAGTTGGCCCGTTCATTCTACGGGGAAAGACACTATTTCAGACACTATGTTGCAGTCAGTGGCCTCTTGGTTTGGTCACTGATGTCCACATCGGAGCAGATGGACTAGTGCGATCGGTGCAAGTAAAGACTCACAGAGGGACTTACACCCGTCCAATACACAAGCTATGTTTGCTAGAAGGAAATATGGATGAGTAGGCTCTAATTACCTTCAGCTTGTGTATTTTTCTTTTCTTCCATATGTTATAGACGATTTTCTTATTTTCATGTTCACGATTACTGTAAACTGTTGATTACAGTATTACTCTGAGTCAAGTTATCACCATGAAAATATGTAAAAGTATTTTCATTTTAAAGGTTTCTTATTACAAGGTTGAATTTGAGTAGTTAAGTAAGGTTCTTTAATTCTAGCTTGTCGCTCACCAAATTTCTCGGATGACCGTCTATCGAGGTCATCGGGGCCGGGATGTTGGATTCACTCCTCCCATTTTCCACTAGAGGGCTCTATAGCTTTACTTTTTGTTTAAGTGAGTTGACGGTTAAACAGGAAGTGAATCAACGGCGGACCGGAAGTGGGTTTTATTTAGCCGTTAGCTGAAAATAACAAGCCAAATCTAACATAAAATCATATCTTACTTGTGTTCATGATTATTGCCCAACGTGGTAAGTTATATTTAATGCTGTAAGATGTGAGAGATATGTTATTTTGTAGTTCTAAGCGTGGGTTTTGGTGAATTAGCTTAGAGCTAATAAGATGCTAACGGGTAGCAGCTAGTTAGCTAACTTTCATTTCATTTATTTATTTATTTATTCATTTTATAAAAAAGAACACATAGCAAACACATGTTTCTTGTATAAAAAAGAAAATATAAAATGAAAGGCTAGTTAGCTAAATGATAGCTTTGTTGCTGCACTGTGATATTTAAATGCTGATGTTTATAACTGGTTGGTTAAATCTATTCTAGTTCTTAAGTATATGTTTAATCTATTCAATCAAATTAATATATTTAATCGATTTTATTTTATTCAATTAATCTATTCTAATCTATTCTAGTTCTTAAGTCTATGTTTAAGTTTGTGTTTATTTGAATTTTGCAATACTAAGTATTGGCATTTTTGTTTATTTTATTTACAGTTTAACCGGCATGTTCGTGTGAAAACACTCGGCAATTAAAGGCAACAATAACAACAACAACAACGACCTTATGTTCTTTGTAACAGTTGTATCCATTTTATTTATTTGGCTATTAAACAGATTAATAGGAAATAAATAAATAAATAGAGAAATAAATAGGAAATAGGTCTAAAATGGTTGAAACCATGAAAGATAATGATTACAGGTATTTTAAAGGTAATATTTGGTGTAATTATCTTTTATTGTGTTGAAATCTGTACACAAAGAGGTTATTTTGGTCACAGTATTTAATGTAAGCAGAAGACTTTTATTTTGAAAGGTTGCCTGCATGTGCAGCTCACGTGACTGGTCCAGCAGCCGTTAAGTTTTGTTTTCCTCTGCGCATGTGCAGCTCACATGACTGGTCCCACAGCCGTTGGTTCTGTTTCCATCTGCGCATGCGCAGCTCACATGACTGGTCCCACAGCCGTTGGTTCTGTTTCCATCTGCGCATGCGCAGCAGAGTGTATAAATACAGAGGACCTGAAGCGGGAAAGACAGAGACTGAAAAGCAACAAAGCGGAACGCTTTGTTGTAAAAGAAAGAGAAGAAGAGAGGAGAAAGTTAGAGAAACGTTGATCAGAAAGGTGCCTGTCGCCTGAGAAAACTCTTTAGACGTAAAGAGTGGTTTCTGCACTTTTTTCCTCGACCTGACTGCGTTCAGGAATTTTATTTTCTGAACAGAACTGAACTTGGTGAGTTAAAAGTATATTTTATTTTCTGGAAAAATAATTTATATGTTATATATTTTTGTCTCACCGAAGGAGAAAGATAAGAAACACAATTTATGTCGTTTTATGCCTAAAAAACTGGTTTGAGATGTGTCAGCAAAACCGAGTGACTATTATAATTTTAGAAAGCTAAAACAGACTTTTGTGTTTCTCCCTGGCTGTGCCAGGCTTTTTTTTCCTTTTTCCTGTTCTTTTGTGTGTGTGCTGGAAAGCTTCTTTCCAGTTCTGTGAAAAGCTTCTAGAACCTTCTGGAAAGCCTTGCTGAAAGGTGCTTTAAACGGTTCTGCTGAGTCAGGAGCTGGACCGGAAGTTCCCTGTCAGCAGCTGTCACCAGATTGAAATCAGATGGCGAGTCAGTAACCCCAGGAATTGAAGAACCGCCCAGCAGAAGCTCCGCCTCCTGCTGGAACACTTCATCTTACCCAAAGAAAAGTGGTATGATCCAAATTGTTTCCGCCTCTCTAAAAAAAGAGCAGTGGACTCTTCAGAACTGATTTCTCAACCAGAACTCTTCATGAGAGAAGGGAAAAGGTCGAATTGATTACACATTATTCAGTTTACTGAATTTCTGTGGTTCTTTTTACATTTTTTCTTTTCTTAAATCCCAATTAGTATTTATTAAGTTGTGAACTGTAAATTGTTGTTGGGTTTTTGAATTTAAAAACAGATAAGATTTATTTTGAGAAGTAGTTAATTTAGAAAACTAAATAGCTTAAATTCTTAAAGGAGCACTAATCTTTTAAATTAGGTTTAAAAGATTAATTAGCTGTAAATTAAATAAATTGCAGTACTAAATTGAAATAAACTAGAATACAAATTAGATATAAAATAAATAGCAATCCTTAATTACCATTTAGTGTTTATTGAACTTCTAAGAAGAGGTTAATAAATTACAAAAAAGGGAACAAGGGATCTATTTATATCGTTTTGAGTGTAATTGTATGTGATTGTGTGTATTGTTGTTGTTTATTCATTTGTTTTTATTAAATGATAAGCTGGCAGTTCAACTTTCACATTGTGGTCTGAGTCAATAATTTAAGGTTTACTATTTTACTTCTTTCTTTTTTTGCTCCAGAAGTCGAACCTGGTAACTAGCCCTTAACCTAACTAGACTGTAAACACGCCATGAGCGTTGTTTAGATAATTGGCAAACTAGCCAAGATTAATAGCGTGTCATAGGTGTTACAATAAGCACAGAGTTTACATTTTTAACATCATTTCCAAAACTAGTCCACAATTCAACTCCCTGTATTGAAATAAACCGTCCCTTCAAACTAGTTCTACCTTGGCTTTGCAAAAATTTCAGTTCCATTTAGACTGTAGCAGCTTTCTCTCTTAACAAAATACATTTGAACAGTTGAGGGTTCTATAACTAACAAAATATTATAGTCCACCAAATCATGAAACTTCAGTCCTTTGAGTTGTTTAAATAATATATTAGATAGATGACAGTAAGGCTTTCTTGTAATAATTCTCACAGCTCTTTTCTGTAAAATAAAAATAGGATTTTGTTATAGTTTAATTTAATTTACAAGTAAAGGTAACACTAAAATTATTTTTTTCTCCAAATTAAATGTGTTTTTATGTGTGATACAGTTTGCATGTGTAAAGATTGCTGATATGAGATTTTAAAAACGCAACCCGTTAACTGCTGCCAATCAAATGGCAAATAAACTACTCTGTAGGGTTCATGTATTATAAAATAATAAAATAATGCTATCCAAAGTGTACATTATACGTGTGTGTGCGCGCGTGTGTGTGTGTGTAAATTAGCCCACCCTAAAAATATCACCACCAGCCGTAGGAAGGGGTCAGTTTACTGACTTACCTATAATTTAGATGTATAAATTGGCAGGGTTTAGACTGACACAAAAATACATCATTAATTAAACGAGTTCTCTCTTTTTCAGCTTAATACGAATAATTCTATACCTTCTTCCCCTTGGTAGGATCTGGGGGGTGGGCTAGTGGCTCGTCCTGTTCGGGCAGTCCTGGGGACTCTGGGCTCGGGGTCCTTCCTGGTGTCTTGGGCTTTGATCGCTCCTTCGTCTGCCTCGGGCTTTGGGGGGACGGATCTCTGATGCTTCACAGTCACTACTAAATGTTCTATTGGAGGAACCTTATACACTTATGCATGTGTAGTGATACACCTAGCCTCTGATATTTTAGGCTTGACCTTCAAGTACACCTCTCTGCATCTCTCTGGAACTCTAAGTGTTACACCTTCTTGAGGCCCTCAAGGAGACAAATGGACACTTATATTTTTTACAATTATTATGAATTAATGGACACTAATTAATCAGATTGAACTTTCTCTTTAATGTGTGTTAATTCAGAATTGATCAAACAGTATTTTTGTCATTTCAATGATGATTTTACTAAGATGGTATATTTTAAATATGACAAAGTTAAGAGAACATCTCAGAATGATCGTGCTTTGAACTGTCTGCTCTATGCAGAATAAGTGTCTAAGGTTGAATGAACAATCCTTCGTATTTGTTTGAACTGTTTTTGTTTCGAAGGAAAAGTGCTAGACATAGCTTGCTTTCGGTCTCCCGTCCTTTCTAAAAACAATGAATCAGTTCTCAAAACAAAGTACTGACTTGTGCACATGCACCTGCATCTTCTCACGTATGTTTTCTATGTTTTGTCTACCCTATCATCTGTCACTCAAACTCACTCATTTGCAAAGTCACACCCTCTCTAGGGGTGCAACAACCAATCAGCAGGAAGTATGTGACTAAGTCACACCCCCTTCTTAAGGGACACTTCCTGCATTTTGGGTTAGAGTGTTTCGAGGAGAACGAACTGTCAACCTGCTCTCTCCTCTGGAAAAGCTGGAGACGGCCCGGTCATTGTGCCAACTCGACCCACGTCTCAGCTGAGAGTCGCGGCAAAGCCTTGCTGTGCCTCAACACTCATTTCTGAAAGAGTTTGTTTTCTGAAGTTTTATTTTGAAAGTGCAGCCAGTAGCTGGCTCTGTTCCTGCCGGGAGAAGCGGCTCTTCTTACTCGTCTGAATCAGCTCACACGCGCGGAGGTCATCTGGGCGTGAACTGGACAACACAGTCCGTTAATGTCCACAAACCTCAACTCTTATCTCCAAGACATATCGTCAACAGGTAACGAGGCGTTGATTGTGTCCTGAACGTGTGAGAAGCCCAGCTGAACCGTATGGGAAGGTGCCACTCTGGTTGTTTCAAATAATTAATTTCAGTTAACTTAGCTTTCATCTTCTTCCTCCTATTTCTTATTTTTCATAAGCATTTAATCTGTCAAGTAATGTGCCAACAGTTAAGTTTAAATTGTCTGTTTGTTTTAATTTGAATTCTTGTCAACGTAGTTATTAAATCAGAGCTAATATCGATACAAATGTTTAATGTAATTTTTGTGATAGTTTCAATAAAAGGTCTATTTTTCTGGTAGACCAATGTAAATTGAAGTCTCCTGTGAAGTTACATTTCTGGCTAATCACAGTAAAAACAATTTAGTATCGGAAAAAGGAAGAACTCTCACTTTGGTGGCAGTTTGTGCAGTTAAACTCTGCTCATAAACTGCGCATCTACAATAATGCCAGACTCAGTAAGTGTTTAAATACCTTACCAACCGCATTATTCTATTACACATGCTCACAACCACACACAAATGGATGCAGGGATGTATATATATATATATATGCAGATATGTAGATGGGTATATAAATGAATATAAAAGTATATGTATGTATACTACTGTATATATATATATCTGTAGATATGTAGATGGGTATATATATAAATGAATATAAAAGTATATGTATGTATACTACTGTATATATATATTTGTAGATATGGGTATGTGTATTTATAGAATTCTACTGCAAGCTCATGAATATTATTAGTCTTTATGCATGTATGTTCCATTGTTGTGTTCTGTCATGTGCTTTGCAGGATTGTGGACGGAGGTTGGGTGTGTTTGCCTTGTGCTCTTTTGGTTGATAATTGTTGATTTGTTGCCTTACTTTCTCTTTTCTTTCTTTCTCTCTTAAAAAAATAAAAAATATATTGGAGTGAGAGGATGGCTAAAAGGTGTGAAGGGAGGCCATCTATAAATGGGAAAAAAATAATAATAAAAAATAATAATAATTCTATACCTTGACCAGATGTAATTCACAGGAAACGTTAAACTTATGTTGGCACAGCAGGACTGGACCATTTATTTAACATAATTGTAAATTACATCACACATTTGTACATGATTGGTTGATTATTTTTCCTATAATTAACTTCAGCACAGATGAAATACGTGTCCGTAATTTCATAGGAACAACAGAATAAAGTCATGGGTTTTAATAACTTATATCTCTGCTGGCACAATAACTTAAAGTTTAGTTACTTAAAGTAAGAAAGTTTCAGTGAAGAGAAAATGGAGGAGGAAGAAAATGGAGGATGAGTAGAGTTATTATCTTGAAGTGTTTTAACCAGAAACATGGCAGCTCTCCGGCCGATCTCGTCTACACGTTGGTACACTTGGTAAAGCATTTGACGACTTGTTACCTCGTGAAGATGGTCAATCTCCCTCGGTCCAGTTGGTCAGTCCGTTTACCGTTCTCAGCGTCTCCAGACGTGCGCCAAGACTCGAACCGAAAGTAACGGCAGCTCCTGGTGTTGTTGTTCAAGATAAGACGTTCCTTAAAGGAATGTCAATAAAAGAGAGCTTTTTCAGCTGTTGAAGATGACTTATAACTTGGCATGTTATAAGTCTTTAACTGAATGACGTGGTCATTAGCGTGTTGACCAGATGATCATCAGTTCTTTGGAGAACCTCATTGCTTGAGGACCACAGCAGACTTCGTCAGTTCCAGGAACAGCTTAGAACTTTAAGGAAGGATCTGTGATCAGTGACTTGTTGTTTCCCCATTGGTCCAAACGAACCAGTGGAATGAAGGTCACTCGGATATCAGTTTTTAGAACAGAGAAGAAGTTGTTT
Organism: Garcialebias charrua; assembly: GCA_038048925.1. Classification (NCBI taxonomy): domain Eukaryota; kingdom Metazoa; phylum Chordata; class Actinopteri; order Cyprinodontiformes; family Rivulidae; genus Garcialebias; species Garcialebias charrua. The sequence goes on along the minus strand of JBBPBX010016562.1, from coordinate 481 downwards.
AGAATGAAGAGAGAGAAACAGATTGACTGGAGCCAGCTTCATAAAACAACGGATTAAAACTGCATTCTAACTTCTAACAAAACTGAGGAGTTCAGTCTGACATTAATTCACTTTCAACGTTTGATTCATCATATGAAGAAGTGATCATTATTTTGAAATAACATTGGATTTCCAACTTGAATTAAACAGTTTGAATTAAACAGTCTTTGACTTAACAAACATTGAATTCAATAATGCTTATACAAGTAACACAAGGTTATTCATTAACACAAAAATAGAGGAATAAGAGAGTCTCTTATGACTTATTGTGTTTTGATTCAAAATAATGTAATAAAATAGTGTTAATGTCTTTTTTCTGAGAGTATCAGTGAAAAGGTGTCACTGGGACATATCAAAGAGACGAAGGTGTATTAGAGAACCCCGTCTGGTTCACTACATACATATATATATATATATATATATATATATATGTATATATATA
>JBBPBX010016561.1:37066-47995 GCA_038048925.1 Garcialebias charrua | reverse complement strand
TGACACAAATCACAGAAGATATGAGCCAAGGGAAGTAAACTAGAGGAAACACTGTACTCTACTGTCTAAAACACTGCTGCAGGTAAGATACTGATTACTTTAACAACACATAATCTTTTTTAATGATGCTTTGATTGACAGTTGGATAAATGTAATTTCCAGCTGAGAGGGGAAGAAGATAGAATAATGAATCCTATTTCTTCGTTGAGCCAGAAAACTTAAAAATATCAGTGGCTTATCTGTTTCTTAAATGAGTATTAAAATGAATTTTAGTTTATCACAAAGTAAAAAGCAGGAGCAGAAAAAGTTTAGACTTTTCGGTGGTTCAGGAAATTCAGAATGATTAAAAGTTTTAAGTTGGAAGGAATGAAAGAGTCTTGCAGAAGTTATGTTGTCTGTTTTTGCAACTTGGAAAAGTTCACTGAATAAAATATTCTGAAACTTTAGGGGACAGAAAAAGTAACGAGGCTATTTTTTTGTTCAGGAACCCAGATGCATGTTGTCACTAAATGAAAAACTTTCTATCTTTTGTTCAAGTTTTTTCACAATTTTACAAATTGTGCTCCATTTCCCTTCATGTTTCCTCAAACCTCGTCATTAATGTGCTGAATCAGGAGACGGCCATATTCATTCATTCAACCTTTATTTATTGAAAGAGCCAAAAACATAAATAACATGTTAAGATGTTTGGTGCTGCTTTAAAAAGTACAAACTACGTGAAAGTTTTTAAGATTAGGACCAAGTTGAAGCTTCTTTAATTACCTCGTTCAGGAGCTGAAGATTTCATCTCCATTAAGCTGCTAATTCTTTCTACTTCATCAAGTTGTCCACAGCTCGCCAGATGCTGACACACCAACAGTTCAACTTATTAAAGCTCAGAGACAACTTGAAGTTTCTTTGATTCTAAAGGTTTACCCCCTTTACCCAACTTCTCTGGTCTGACATGCACAGATCAGCTACAAAATTCAGAGATAATTCAGCTGTTGTCACGGTGGCACAACAGAGCTGCTGCCTCTCAGCAAGCAGGTCCCCGGTTCAAATCCCAGTCCGGGGGCCTTTCTGGGTGGAGTTTGCATGTTCTCTCCTTGCATGCGTGGGTTTTCTCCGGTTGCTCCAGTTTCCTCCTACAGACCAATATATATACGTATACCGTATTTTCTGGAATATAGGTTGCAGTGGAATATAGGTCACTCTGTCCAATTATTGCCAATAAATTGGAAAAATCCATAAACGGGTCACACCTAAATATAGGTCGCACCTACGTCACCGCCGACGTAACGCGTCATCCACCGTTGACGTGACGCGTCACCGCTGAGACAACCCGGAAATGTGGTCCGAGTGTTTAGCTCTGCTGCAAATGTCTGCCACAGGAGAACAGCAAGGCTTTAAGAAGATTAACACTTAAAAACAATTATTTGTTTGCTAAAAATTATAGCAAATATGTGTCTGAGCTGAACTTTTCCTTAATAAATGAACGTAATTGTGAAATGAGCTGGATTAAAAAATTTGTTTCGCTACGTCTGATGAAACAAAACGTGCACGCGCAGCACCAGACATGCAGTAGCAGCGAACAGACCTGCATGTACCGGTATTTTAATTTTAGCAGGATAAACACCTAAAAAATATATATATTTTAGCTGACATTATTGTAAGAGCCATAAATAGGTCGCACCTAAATATAGGTCGCAGGGCATGCAAAATGTACAAAAAGCCGTGACCTAAAATTGTGGACACCCAACTAATGGCTCTCCAGAGGTCCGGGGACCTGTTTTTCACAACCACTGAGTTGGAGAGTGTGATCAGTGGTGGCTGCACGGTTCATTTACAGTGCAGGTCTCCGAGTGCTTTGAGATGGAGAGGCACTACAGCTGAGCTGCTGCTTCCCCAGTTGGAAATACTGCGTGCAGCTCATCGTGCATCACATGGTGTCAGTGTATGTCCTGCAGGAGAATTGCAACATGTCGTTTTACAGGCGTACAAAAAATGGCCATCTTTTTTTCTCTTTGAAAAGCGTACACCAAGTGACCTCCTTGACCATGATCACGTGTTTGTACTCTTGTGAAAATTTAGAGGACTGGAACTCACCCCAAAGTCAACTCTCTCCCACACAACGAGGCATTCAATAATTTATTACAACAAAACAGAAAAATGAATCTTTAAACTTATAGTAAGGTAAAACTACACAGTTCGGTTCTGTTGACGGGGCGCCCCGTTTGTAATGGAAGCACTGATGTATGACCTTGAAGCTTGGGTAATAAAAAGTGTACGTGACACGCCACCTAGTGATGCACACGTTTAGTTAAACTGTCTTGACCAGAGTAGAAGTTATGGGTGGGACAAGAGAAAGTTTGGACTGTAATCTGTCCATCTTTTTGGAGGTGTATAAAAAGGTTGAGGTGACATTTTTTCTGCTTTTCCCGTTTGCATAATTTTAAAATAATGACGGTGTGAGATGATGTGTGTTGTTAAAGTTGTATTCCCTTTAATAGTTTAGTACCATGACAGGAAAGTGAACAGATCCAGCTCATGTTCCAGGGTGGCTCCTCCAGATCATTCACCTCCATCTTCTCCCATGTTTGCCCTTCAGGTGCCTACGTGTGCAAGGGTCGTTCAGGCTGGCTCGTGCCGCTGGGGGAGGCTCTGTGGGAGAACCCCGACCTCCAGCTGTGCATCCCTGTGAAGTTTAGAAGGGCGCCCCCGCTGCCTCCCCCGCCTGGACCGGCCATGTGCACCGTGCTCTTGGACATGCTCGCCTCGGAGCCAGACGCTCGGCCGCCGGCTGACCAGCTGGAGTCCAGACTGTGCTCGGCTCTGAGAGAGGACTCCCACTCTGTCTCGCCTCCGCAGACACAACCACAGCTGGACTCTTTGGACTGAAGTTGCTGCCATAGCTGTCCGTCTGCTGCCTCGGGGTCACAGAAATATTAAAATAAGATTGTGGAGGATTTTCTATGTCAGGGACGTGGAACAAGCTCAGATATTGAACAGTGTTGAAAGTTGCATTAAACACAGTGATGGTCCAACAGGTGCAGAGACCAGAGGGACACGATGTTTCCTGTTCAGGCCTGTAAAGTGTTTAGTTCCATTTCAAACATCTGCAACTCAACTCTGTTCACTTTTTTGTCTTTTTTAATATTTACTTGTTCCTTGTGGACGTCAACTTGTTAACTTGTAAAGTAATTTATGTAAATATTGTATTTTTTGCCATTGTTATTCCATCCACCTCCTCGTGGCGTTTCCTGATTCTTTGTACGATTTAATACATACCTGCATCAAACTGCTATGCTAATATTAAAGCTTGTTCTCCAGTCTGTGTTGCAGTATGCAGGAATATTTTTGCTTTTAATAAAGACGTGATTTGAAAAACTTGATTAAAAAAATGTTTTATAAACTTTAAAGGTATTGTGACATGATGTTGTAAATTTGCATATTTGTCAGAACATATATCTTAGATCATTGAGTTTTTTTTTTAACTCAAATTAAATTATAAATATATTAAAATTTCATTCAAAATTATGGTAATTTTTTTCTCTGGGATACGCCCCTAAAATTCCGCGCATTTCCGCAATACGTCATCAGTGACGTGCCATCGGGAACGAGGCAGAGCCTTGCCCGTTTGTTTGGTGTGTTAACTGCTTGCCATACAGATTCATTTCTTGAAAGGTCGCTTCTTTATTTTGGTGTAACTTGAAAAATGCCGTCACGTTGTAGCGCATTTGGGTGTTCTTATATCAGCAGTGAACAAGTGAGCCTTCACAAATTCCCAAAAGATGAGAAACTTTGCCTAGAATGGAAGTACAGAGAACTTGTGACCGATGAGTTCCTACTGAGAGTCCTATGTCTGCAGCGAGCATCTTGCCTATCAGGTAACATCTGTTGTTTGTTTTTATTCATGGAGGGTTTATTAACGAGAGTTTTGGATGATTTACTGTTTAAAAAAAGATATATCTCAGACGTGACCGAGGCTGTCGGCCGATGGCTGCTAACAAAATTAGCCTAGATACCAGTCAACACGAAGCGCTATTTACCTGTATGTATTTTTAAATTATGTCGGCGCGATCAGGTAACATCTGTAGTTTGTTTGACTAATTTTATTTTCCCTGTCACCTCATGTGACATTTCTAAGACAGTGTTACAAACTAATCTAATTATATGATCCTTCCTACAAAACAAAGCACTAAAATACAAAAGTAAAGGAGGGATACTGCACATTCTCACTTTATTAGTTTAAACCGCTGTAAAAACCTTATGTATAAACCTTCTCCTGTTCAACACATGTGAACACTTTCAAGCGGACAGTCAGACATAGACTCAATCACCAGTTTCGGCACCATGGATCGGATCTGTTCCTTGCGCATCAGAAGGGACCCAAATCAAATGGAGACTGCCAGAAAAAGGCAGAAATTGCGAATTAGTCAATTCCCACGAGTGTACGACTCATCCACCCAGAAAAATAAAAATAAAGAACACCTAAGTATTTTCTGAGGACGATTTTACTGTCCAGATAAAACCTATTCCTGTTTATAGCACATATCTGTACATGTGCATGTCATCTCTAATTAATCATCATTTAGTCTTAAAAACAAATCATCTCATTTCATCATTTCAGATTTTATCACTTCAGGTAAAATAAAATAAAAACTCAAAGATTTACTTCATGTAAAATAAAACAAAAATAAAAACTCAAAGAACAATAAAAATGTTCCCAACTTAGTCACTTCACGATGGATCTTGTGGCTCCACCCTCTGGAACAACTCGCACACCTTAAAGGTCGATGCACAAGGTCATTGCACTAGAACGTTACACGCGTCGGACACCACTGCTCTGCCCACGCTCTGCCCACACTTGTTACCAGCAGGACCGACCTACAGGACATTTGAAGCTGTCCTGTCTGTTCATCTCGTGGCAAAGAGCCCCAACTGTCCTCCTTTCAGGACAGGTTTGGGCATCAAAGAGGTGGGGGAGTCACCAACCGTGTTATGGCACAGATGAACTTGAACGCCACCCTCAGACGCTTTCCTCTGGAGTCAATCACGTTGTCTCCTGGGCCCACCGCCGTTGTCCCAGCAGACACAAGCCGCCACCCTCAGGCGCTTTCCTCCCCGTCGTCCTCTGCGCGTCCTCAGTCTGTCCCATCAGACAGACAACGACACACCACGACATCAAGCTTTGGAAAAAAGCAAAAGACTGTGATAGAATGACAGAAATTAGTGATCTTTCAGATAAAAGGTTCATTCTTTAAACTTGGAGGAGGAGAAAGGAAAAAAAAACTTAAAACCCCTCTTCCTTTTTTTATTCACTGTCTGATTCTTCCAATAAATTTCTAATGTCACCTGTTGACCATTTTGTAATCCTAATTTTTGGGCTTGACCTGTTTAATTCATCAAAACCCTGCAAACTTCAAGCTCAAACAACCTGCCTCTTCCCCTTTTTTTCCTCTGCTTCACTGTTCTGACCCTAATGACCTCATTCTCCCTCGTCCCAAACGCTATCTATCAACCTCCTCAGAGCTGACGTTTCCTCCCTGTTCTGCAATTTTTCCTCCACTACTCCGTTCTCTGCATCTCTATTTTCACACATGAACCTGCGCGCCTACATCAAACAAGGACTGTCTCCTGACCTCCGCTCAGTCCCCAACAACCTCTCTCATTCCTCCATTATCAACTTTTAAATCTAAGTCAGACTGCTGCTGTCTCACCACGTCCACCACCGGCCTACCCTCGTCTCCCCACATTTCCACTCACAGCAGAGGGAACGGAAGCTGTTGCACACACGTGCATTCTCCAAACACAAACACCTTTCACCCATCCTGTCTCTTTAACACTCCAACTGACAAATTCAGCAATTACACACACACACATATTTTTTTTTCTTACTCACAACAGATGAAACACACATTTCCTCAATCTCTCAACCACTTTCTTCTTTTTTTTTTTACTCTGTTAATTTTTGCTCATGCATGCACCTTTGAACTTAAACAATAACTCCTTTTCCTTTCCTTGTAATTCTTCCTCCAACAAATCACTCCTGCTAACTTTTTGGACAACTTCCAACTTTCTGATCTGCAGAAATTCCTTAACAAGCTCTATTCCTTATCAAAAGTCAACAATTCTCTTCTACACGGCTGCACAGACACACACAAGCATCTTTGCACCTTCGACACATGGCTGCAAATCTTCTTCACAGGCATACACACAGAGAAGCGTGCTCCTCTTCTTTTTTTTACTTCACTTCAACTGATAAAGCTATCAAAATAAATCAGCTAACTTTTTCAGAGCTTAATGAGGCAAAACTCACAAGGGTTTACACCCTGGCAAAAATACTTATGTTACACTTCAGCTCAAAGAATCGGTCAGCAGCTTAAGGCGTCCCCAAAACCGCTGATCCAAACTTATCAGCTCTCAACAGCAGAAACTCTCATNTTCAGAGCTATTTTGTCAACAAAATAGACTCTATCAGGCAGAACATTGTCAGTCCATCCAACACCATCCAGTCATGTGCATCTGCAATAACCACTGCTGTTTTTGACCAGTTCGACCTGGTCTCACTGCCTAACCTCACCAAAGTGGTTCAGCAGATGAAACCAACTAACTGTTCTCTGGACATCATTCCATCAAAAATATTCAAACATTCTTTTGATGTAATTGGTCCTTGTGTTTTGTCATTTATTAACACCTGTCTATCTTCAGGTTTTGTGCCATCTGTTCTATGAAATAATTGAGCAACCCAAATGGTTAATGTTTCATCATCTTTTTTGATTCGTGAAAGGTGGACACACTCCTTGGTTTGGAAGAAAACAAACAGACTTAATTAAAAATAATGAATATTTATTAAAGAAGTCTTGTGACAGAAAAAGTAAAAACATACATGTTCAGATACACAAACTGTTATCTGCTAGAGAAATGTGTCAGTAACTCGCCACAAAAATTAAACAGCACACACACAACAAGGCATTGACGTAAAATCATTATCCCTCACCTCTTGACACAACTGGGAGAGCCTCACAGTTTTTGGCAGGGATACACGTCAACGCAGCTCGACGTCTTGATCAGGTTTCGCAGCAGACTCTCAAATTGTTTATCTGAGCGCTTCTCAATTTATACCTTTGTGGAGTATGACTTTACTCACTCACTATTTTCAATCAAACTTTGTTTTTCAAAGTGGTGTCAGGCACTGTCAAAAGCTTTCTGTTTCATCTATCAGCTACAAGGTCAGTTTGCCCTTAATTGCTAAGCTGTGCTCATCAACATCTTACATATCCTACAAACTTGGCTGTGAGATACATGGAAACATTATTTGCCTAACTCCCTTTCAGAAGAACTGCAAAGCTTGAAGTGAGATGGGTGATATGCATTCATTCCATCAAAGACCAGTCTTTCGAGAAGGATTGGGCCCTTATCTTTCAAAGAAACTCTGGACCTTTGAAGCAAAGACCGCACAAACCCCCCTCCCTCTTCAAGGCTTTAATGAAACATCTTGACACTAAACTAAACTGTTTTTTCTCACAAGTGTTGCATTAAGCATTAATTCTTAACATAAAAATTGATAAACATTTAGTCAGAAAAACATTAATACTTCTTAAACTCTTCATTCCACCCTATGATTTTTCTGACTAATTTTGAAAATGTTTCCCTGTCACCTCATGGGACATTTCTAAGACAGTGTTACAAACTAATCTAATTATATGATCCGTCCTACAAAACAAAGCACTAAAATACAAAAGTAAAGGAGGGATACTGCACATTCTCATTTTATTAGTTTTAAACCATATGTAACTCACTTTATTAGTTTAAACCGCTGTAAAACTTTTCCCTTAAACTCAATCATAAGTTTTGGCACTCATGGACCCGTTCTGTTACGCAACAGAAAGGGGTGAGTGACTGCAAAGCAGAATCGCCAATTAATCAATCAATAAGTCTTGTTCTCCGCACTCCCACAAGCATACAACACATACATCCTTTAAAAAGGCACTTAGTTACTTTTTAAGGACGATTTTACTGTCCAGATAAAACCTATTCCTGTTTATAGCACATCTTTTTTTCCCAAAATATTTTTATTGAGATTTTCCACAAAGAAAAAAAAAAATAAATAAAAAAAAATAAAAAAATAAAGTAAAATAAAACTAAGTAATTAAAAATAAAAGTACAGACATAAAAAACAAACAAAAAAATAGCTTCTCAAATTTCAGCCAGAGTAGATATAATTATACAGTACACGTCTATTGAACATGGCACACCGCAGGTACCAAAAAGAAAATCAAAATTCAAACAAACCTTCTGATATATCTAAGTCCTTAATAAAATTAATGAAAGGACCCCAAATTTCCTCATACAGATACTGTTTGGATTTCCTAATATATGTTATTCTTTCTAACGGCAAATTGGACGCCATCTGCTTTAACCACTGCGTGGCACTAGGTCTACTGACATTTTTCCATGCCAAAGCTATACATTTTTTTGCTGATAGTGAGCTTATATCTATGAAAGTACGTTCCGCTTTACTAAAGTTATGCTTCTCGGGGTATAAAGCTAACAGGAACAATTTAGGATCTAATGGGATTTGCTTTAAAATAACTTTTTCAATTATGTCTTTCACCTCTGTCCAAAGTGCATTAATTTGTCTACATTCCCACATGCAATGAATTAAAGTCCCTTTTGAATTGCATTTTACGCAAAGATCTGGGATGTTATTATTGTATTTATTTAACTGCACAGGTGTAATATAAACACGCATTAGCCATTTAAATTGTAGAATTCTGAGACGGCTGTTTATGGACATTGTGTGAGTTTTAATGCAAGCCTTTTCCCATTCCTGTTCACTGATATTTAATGATAGGTCCATATTCCATTTTATAAGCCTATTATTTGAGTTCTCTAACGAGTTAGAAATCAGCACATTATAAAAGTCTGAAATAATGCCCTTTCTTGATTTGTTCCGAATCATTAATTTTTCAAGCATTGTAAGGGGGGGCTTGTTAAGGTCACTGTAGTTTGTTTTGACAAAACTTCTTAATTGAAGAAATTTAAAATAATGCTTTTTATCTAACTTGAACTTGGTCTGTAATTCTCCAAATGATAAAAATGTATCCGAGTTTGATGGGTAAAGATCACCAATACTTTTTAAACCTTGCAATGCCCAAAGCTTAAATGTTCCATCTGCCCTACCTGGAGCAAACAGCTGATTACCCCATATTGGGCTAAATTGGGACATGCTGTTTGGTTCTGCTACATATTTTCTAACGTCCTGCCAAATTCTAATCATATTTTTCAAAATAGGGTTTGTAGTATGTTTCTGTAGCTTCTTTAGAGTATCTGAGTATAAAAATAATGGAAGAGCTAAATTTAAATTACAAGACTCCATTTCTACCCAGTGAGGATTATCTTTATCTGCAAAATAGAACATAATAGTCCTTAATTGTGTTGCCCAATAGTAAAATTTAAAATTAGGGCATTTTAACCCCCCTCTGTCAAATGGTAAATAAAGCAAAGAGAGGCGTATTCTAGATTTTCCTTTGTTCCACAAAAAGTTCAAAATGTTTTTTTTTAACCAATTGAATAATTCAGGTGGAGGCGGGAGGGGAATGCTTTGAAAGAGGTATAATAGCTTTGGTAGTATACTCATTTTCAGAACATTAACTCTTCCCAATATGGATATAGGTAGGTTGATCCAGTTGTCAAATGAGGCAGTTATTGTTTTTATTAGATGTTCGTAGTTAGATTTGACAACCTGTTGGAGTTCCGGGAAGATCTGAATACCCAGATATTCAAAATGATCCACTACTTTAAATTGTTTAACCTCACTGATGGGATTAGTTCTTTCACCTTCATTTAACACCAGGATAGAAGATTTTGTATAGTTTACTCTGTAACCTGAGACTCTCCCAAATGCCTGAATCACTTCCATCACTGCCGGAATTGACTTTTTTAGATCTGTTAGAAATAAAATTACATCATCCGCAAATAAAGAGATTCTGTGTTCTGTGGGGCCCACTGTGATCCCGGGGATCTGTGAATGTAAACGAATAGCTGCTGCCAATGGTTCAATTGCCAGAGTGAATAACAAGGGAGAAAGAGGGCATCCCTGGCGACAACCTTTCTTGATTTGAATCGCCTTTGAAAATATTTTGTTTGACATTATCTCTGCAGTTGGATTATTATATAATATTTTAACCCATTTAATAAAGTTACCTCCACAACCAAACCTTTCCAATATGCTAAAAAGATAGGGCCATTCGACCCTATCAAAAGCCTTTTCGGCGTCCAAAGAGAGAAGAGCTGTATCTTTAGTATTCTTTTTTGGCCAAATAATATTCAGGACCCTTCTAATATTGTGATATCCTTGCCTCCCAACTATAAAACCATTTTGATCCTTATTTATTATGTCTGGTAGGATTCTTTGCAACCTTTTTGCCAATAATTTACAGATAATTTTGAGGTCTGAGTTAAGTAGACTAATAGGTCTCAGGTTTTCACACTTATTATGAGGTTTACCTGGTTTTGGCAGCAGAGTGATGAGCGCCTGATTCAAGGAGAGAGGCAAGCTGCCATTTTTAAATGACTCCATAAACATATCCAGAAGAGGTGACAGCAATTTATCTTTAAATTTTTTATAAAGGTCAATGGGGATACCATCAGGTCCTGCTTGCTTACCGGATTTCATTCCATTAATGGCCTGTGCTAGTTCCTCTTTATTTATTTCTATATTTAAGTCAGCTCTACTGTCATCTGCAATGACAGGAATATGTATCCCATTCAAAAACTTATCAAATTCTATTTGGTCTAAATTTCCTTGAGTATCATATAATTTCTGATAATAATCTTTAAAGGCATTATTGATATCCCTTGGGTCTATTAAAGTTTTATCTTGTATTATAATTGATGTGATCGAGGTTGTTGCTTCAAGTTTTTTAATTTGCCAAGCTAGAAGTT
>JBBPBX010016561.1:11413-36438 GCA_038048925.1 Garcialebias charrua | reverse complement strand
ATCCCTTGGGTCTATTAAAGTTTTATCTTGTATTATAATTGATGTGATCGAGGTTGTTGCTTCAAGTTTTTTAATTTGCCAAGCTAGAAGTTTTCCAGCTTTATCCCCCTGCTCGTAAAAGTTTTGTTTTAATCTTAAGAGACTGGATGCAGCTCTGAAACTAGACTGTTTATCATATTCTGCTCTTAAGAGCAACAGTTGTTTTTTCAGCTCAGTATCATTTGTTTGAAAAACCCTCTCCTGAATGTCCTTTATTTTGTTTTCTAGATGTTGCCTTTTAGTCTTGGCTTCCTTGGACTTTTTGCCTGTAAAGCTAATAATATGTCCTCTAATAAATGCTTTAAAGGCATCCCATCTGATGCAAGCTGTTGTCTGATTTGTGTTCAACTGAAAGAACTCATCAATTTGTAGCCCAATATATTTAACAAAATCTTCATCCTGCAGCCATTTATGCTGAAAACGCCATCTAGGGGGGTCCCTGGTTAAATTCTCATCACGGTAGCTAAGACAGCACGGGGCATGGTCTGAGATCACAATGCTGTCATACTTACAGTTTTGAATTTTAGATAATAATTCTGACGAAATTAAAAAATAATCTATTCGCGAGTATGTCTGAAATGTTGATGAATAACATGAGTATGCTCTAGTTTGATGATGGAGTTCCCTAAAGATGTCAACCAGTTTAAGAACTTTCATAAACATATGTATAGTTGTTCTGCAGTTATTATGTGTTAAATCTGATCCTGTGGATCTATCTATTTCTGGAATAAGTGTGCAATTAAAATCCCCTGCGATCACAAACTGCCCTTGCATCGATGAAAGTGAAAGGAACAAATCCTGAAAGAACCCTGAGTCATTTGTGTTAGGACCGTAAACATTAACCAGGTTAAGTTTTTCTGATAGTAAAGAGCCCTGAACTATTAAATATCTACCTTTCTTATCCTTGATAACATTGTTTACAAGAAATGGGACAGATTCATGAATAAGAGTCATAACTCCTCTTGCTTGAGAAGAAAATGCTGAAGTGAATACACCACCGCGCCACCTCCTCCTGACCCGCCCCTCGTCCTCTTCCATAAGATGTGTCTCCTGTAGAAATACTATTTTGGAGTCCAAATCATGCAACTTATTAATGACTTGTTTAACCTTCTTTAAACGTTGTAAACCCCTGCAGTTCCATGTGACCATTTTAAGATTTAGAGCTTGTGACATGTAAGACTTATCGGATTACCAAAAAAAATATATAATACAAAAAAAATAATAATAATAATTACACCGTAAGGGCATAAACATCTGAGAAGCTTAAACAACAAATCAAAACACACAACATATCCCCTAAACCTAAACTCCCACCCCAAATCCCTCCTCCGAGGATCTCCCTCCCCCCTCAGTACACCTCCCGTTAACGCGTGTGACCGACCCTCACACAGTGAGGAGCAGTCTAACCACTCCATATCCGTTCTTTCTTCATCGGTGCTGTTCGCTATTTATAACTGAAATTTAACCTTCCACTTTACTTATGTGTTCACAGGTTTGAACTTATTAATGTGCACATCAACATGGTGTGTGCTCACTCCCTTTTACCATGCCTAAATAAAACTATATATGCCTAATAGTCCATTATTGTTTCAATAACAATAAAACAAAACAATAAAGGTGTCCTAAATATACATAATAGTCCACTGCTATTTCAATAACAATAAAACATTACAAAAATGCGCCCTAAATATGCTTATTAGTCCACTGTTATTTCAATAATAATAAAACATAACAAAAAATGCGCCCTAAATAGGCTTATTAGTCCACTGCTATTTCAATAACAATAAAACATAACAAAAAATGTGCCGTAAATAGGCTTATTAGTTCACTGCTATTTCAATAACAATAAAACATAACAAAAAATGTGCCCTAAATAGGCTTATTAGTCCACTGCTATTTCAATAATAATAAAACATAACAAAAAATGTGCCCTAAATAGGCTTATTAGTCCACTGCTGTTTCAATAACAATAAAACATAACAAAAAATGTGCCCTAAATAGGCTTATTAGTCCACTGCTATTTCAATAATAATAAAACATAACAAAAAATGTGCCCTAAATAGGCTTATTAGTCCACTGCTATTTCAATAATAATAAAACATAACAAAAAATGTGCCCTAAATAGGCTTATTAGTCCACTGCTGTTTCAATAACAATAAAACTTAACATAAGGCACCATCAAAGTTTTACACTGTCTCAAACTCTTGATTTATGAAACTAGTATTGGACGTTCAGCTCACGTTACCTCCTCGTCAGATTACTCCTGGATCTTCTTCAGGAACTCACGTGCAGCCGCCGCTGTTTTAAACACATAAGTCCGGTCCTCATAAGTCACTAGCAGCTTGGCTGGGTGAGCCACCCCATGGCGCAGTCCCAGTTTGCGCAGCTCCGTGCGTATTGGGTCGAACTGCTTCCGAACCTGAAGCAAACTCGCCGCCACATCCGGGTAAAACCGCACTTGTTGATCCTGGTACCGGATGTCTGCTTTAGCCCTTGATGCTACAGCAACAAGCTGTTTATCCTTGTAACTGAGGAATGTCATTATTATTGTGCGGGGCGCTGCGGTGCTGTCCCTCCTGGGTCCGAGTCGATGTGCTCGCTCCACCACCACCGCTCCAACACCGAGGGTCTCCGGCAGCCACTTCTCCAGGAACTCACACGGGTTCTGTCCTTCAGCTCCCTCCGGTAAGTTGACCAGCCTCAGGTTATTTTGTCTCGATCTTGCCTCCAGATCCATAACTTTATGTTCCAAGTCTTTCTTCTTGGACTCCAATGTTTCCACTTTAGCTCGCATTGTTGCTATCTCGCTCTCTGCGTCAGAAATGCGTGTTTCTGTTTCTGCGACTCGCTGAGTACAGTCACTTATTTCTTTCCTCATGCTGTCGATAGAGCCCAGGACTTCATCAAATCTGGAGGAGAACTCCTTCTGCATTGAGTTAACAACAGACAGTATTTCATCCACCTTGCTGCTTTGAGACTTCGAGGTCTCCTCTCTGTCTGTGGCAGCCATCGGAGCTGAGCTTGAGCTAGCATTAGCATTAGCTTTCTGCGTGTCCCCTCGAAGATTATAGTCCGTTAGCTTCTTTTGTTTCTCTTTTCCACTATCTTCTTGAGCCGCTTTTGCTGGCATTATTCCGACCTCCTGCGTTCACTGGCCGTTCGGTACGTTTTGAAAGGAAGGGTTTTTAGAGATATATTGGCAGGAACTGCAGAGCGATGAAAGACACGTCTACTCACATGGCCGCCATAACCGGAAGTCCCAATTTATAGCACAGTATTAATTTATAGACAGTGTTACAAACTAATCTAATTATATGATCCGTCCTACAAAACAAAGCACTAAAATACAAAAGTAAAGGAGGGATACTGCACATTCTCATTTTATTAGTTTTAAACCATATGTAACTCACTTTATTAGTTTAAACCGCTGTAAAACTTTTCCCTTAAACTCAATCATAAGTTTTGGCACTCATGGACCCGTTCTGTTACGCAACAGAAAGGGGTGAGTGACTGCAAAGCAGAATCGCCAATTAATCAATCAATAAGTCTTGTTGTCCGCACTCCCACAAGCATACAACACATACATCCTTTAAAAAGGTACTTAGTTACTTTTTAAGGACGATTTTACTGTCCAGATAAAACCTATTCCTGTTTATAGCACATCTTAAAAACAAATCACATTTCCTCATTTCAGATTTTATCACTTCAGATAAAATAAAACAAAATAAAAACTCAAAGAACAATAAAAAATGTTCCCAAACTAGTCACTTCACGATCGTGGCTCCACCCTCTGGAGCAGCTCGCACACCTTAAAGGTCGATGCACAAGGTTGTTGCACTGGAACGTTACACGCGCCGGACATCATTGCTCACATAGTCACCAGCTGGACCGATGTACAGGACATTTGAAGCCGTCCTGTCTGTTCACGTTGTGGCAAAGAGCCCCAACTGTCCTCCTTTCAGTACAGGTTTGGGCGTCGAAGAGGTGGGGGAGTCACCAGCCGTGTTGTGGCACAGATTAACTTGAACGCCACCCTCAGACGCTTTCCTCTGGAGTCAATCACGTTGTCTCCTGGGCCCACCGCCGTTGTCCCAGCAGACACAAGCCGCCACCCTCAGGCGCTTTCCTCCCCGTCGTCCTCTGTGCGTCCTCAGTCCGTCCCATCAGACAGACAACGACACACCACGACATCAAGCTTTGGAAAAAAGCAAAAGACTGAGATAGAATGACATAAATTAGTGATCTTTCAGATAAAAGGTTCATTCCTTAAACTTGGAGGAGGAGAAAGGGGAAAAAAAGCTTAAAACCCCTCTTCCTTTTTTTTATTCACTGTCTGATTCTTCCAATAAATTTCTAACGTCACCTGTTGACCATTTTGTAATCCTAATTTTTGGGCTTGACCTGTTTAATTCATCAAAACCTTGCAAACTTCAAGCTCAAACAACCTGCCTCTTCCCCCTTTTTTTTCTGCTTCACTGTTCTGACCCTAATGACCTCATTCTCCCTCGTCCCAAATGCTATCTATCAACCTCCTCAGAGCTGACGTTTCCTCCCTGTTCTGCAATTTTTCCTCCATTACTCCGTTCTCTGCATCTCTATTTTCACACACGAACCTGCGCGCCTACATCAAACAAGGACTGTCTCCTGACCTCCGCTCAGTCCCCAACATCTCCTCCCGTTCCTCTATCAACTTTTAAATCTAAGTCAGACTGCTGCTGTCTCACCACGTCCACCACAGGTGACCCTCGTCTCCCCACATTTCCACTCACAGCAGAGGGAACGGAAGTTGCTGCACACACGTGCATCTTCCAAAAAAACACACCTTTCTTTATTTTTTCACTCTGTTAATTTTTGCTCATGCATGCGCCTTTGAACTTAAAAATTAAATAACTCCTTTTCCTTTCCTCGTTATTCTTCCTCCAACAAATCACTCCTGCTAACTTTTTGGACAACTTCCAACTTTCTGAACAAGCTCTATTCCTTATCAAAATACTTCTATTTTCTTAATCAACTCAAACAACTTGCCTCTTTTCGCTCCCAAGAGCTGTTGCCTTCATTCAGAGGCACACACACACACACAAGCGTCGTTGCACCTTCGACACATGGCTGTAAATCTTCCCCACAGGCATACACACACAGAGAAGCGCCGCTCCTCTTTTTTTTTACTTTGAAAAATAAATCACTAGTCTTTTTTACTTCAACTGATAAAGCTATCAAAATTAATCACCTAACATTACAAAAACTCTAACAAGGGTTTTTTCTTTTAACCATGGTATTATACTTATGTTTCAGCGAGTAAATCACCTGACTTCTTCAGGGCTTATTCAAAACTTCTGTTACTTTTCAAATAAACAACAAGGGTTATATATCTTTTCTTCTAACCCCGGCAAAATCTTCTTTCCTTCTGCTCTCACGAAACTACTGATCAAGGGTTTTTACACCCTGGTTCAAATCTTCTGTTACACTTCAGCTCAAAGAATCGGTCAGCAGCTTAAGGCGTCCCCAAAACCGCTGATCCAAACTAATCAGCTCTCAACAGCGGGAATCTCTCATCCGCTTCCAAAACAACAAGGGAATCACACCCCTGCTTCAGTGCTTTACAAACAACGGGAATCCCACCCGCTTCCAAGAACACAGTTTCACACTTTTCCTTCTTTCCTTCCAAACAGCCAGTGTGTACCCTTTCATCCATCTTTTTAAGCACCTTGGAATGTGCTTTACAAATAAAGATAAGATATCCCATCCTCGCTCGTCGCCATTAATGTTCTATGAAATAATTCAACCCAAATGGTTAATGTTTCATCATCTTTTTTGATTCGTGAAAGGTGGGCACACTCACTGGTTTGGAAGAAAACAAACAGACTTAATTAAAAATAATGAATATTTATTAAAGAAGTCTTGTGACAGAAAAAGTAAAAACATACATGTTCAGATACACAAACTGTTATCTGCTAGAGAAATGTGTCAGTAACTCCGCCACAGAAATTAAACAGCACACACACAACAAGGCATTGACGTAAAATCATTATCCCTCACCTCTTGACACAACTGGGAGAGCCTCACAGTTTTTGGCAGGGATACACGTCAACGTAGCTCGACGTCTTGATCAGGACTCACAGCAGACTCTCGAATTGTTTATCTGAGCGCTTCTCAATTTATACCTTTGTGGAGTATGACTTCACTCACTCACTGTTTTTAATCAAACTTTGTTTTTCAAAGCGGTGTCAGGCATTGTCAAAAGCTTTCTGTTTCATCTATCAGCTACAAGGTCAGTTTGCCCTTAATTGCTGAGCTGTGCTCATCAACATCTTACACATCCTACAAACTTGGCTGTGAGATACATGGAAACATTATTTGCCTAACTCCCTTTCAGAAGAACTGCAAAGCTTGAAGTGAGATGGGTGATATGCATTCATTCCATCAAAGACCAGTCTTTCGAGAAGGATTGGGCCCTTATCTTTCAAAGAAACTCTGGACCTTTGAAGCAAAGACCGCACAAACCCCCTCCCTCTTCAAGGCTTTAATGAAACATCTTGACACTAAACTAAACTGTTTTTTCTCACAAGTGTTGCATTAAGCATTAATTCTTAACATAAAAATTGATAAACATTTAGTCAGAAAAACATTAATACTTCTTAAACTCTTCACCATCTGCTTTCAACATGCTGTGGTTAGTCCTCTTCTCAAAAAAACCAGGCCTAGATCCTACAGCTCTCTCTAATTTCAGGCCAGTTTCCCATCTGTCATTTTTATCGAAGGTCCTAGAAAAGATTGTTTTTATTCAACTTCAATCTTTTCTGGAGCTCAACAACCTGTTTGAAAAATTTCAGTCAGGTTTTCGAGCTTGTCACAGTACTGAATCTGCACGGCTCAAAGTGCAGAATGACATTCTTCTGTCTCTGGATGCAAAAAACCCTGCTCTGCTGGTGATGTTAGACCTCTCAGCAGCTTTTGACACCGTCGACCATCAGGTACTAATCAACCGTTTGTCTCAACATGTTGGCCTCCAGGGAGCTGTGCTTGAGTGGTTCAAATCTTACCTGTCTGGGAGAACTTTTTCTGTCATGATAGGTGATCTGTCCTCCTCTTCATCAACCCCTCTGACCTCTGGCGTACCACAGGGATCTATTCTAGGGCCAGTCCTCTTCTCTCTTTACATGCTGCCATTAGGATCAATCATTGCACGTCATAATCTGTCTTTTCACATGTATGCAGACGATTTACAAATCTATCTGCCAGTCACTCCCAACCCCTCACTCAGTTCAAACACTCTTGTCAACTGCTTAAATGACATTAAGCACTGGCTCTCTCAAAACTTCCTCCACCTAAACACAGATAAAACTGAATGCATTTTATTTGGTGCACCTGATGACACCAGCAACATCCTTCCCAGTCCCAGTTTTGGTTTTCCCCTCCCCCACTTCAACCCGGTGGTCAGAAATCTTGGAGTGCAGCTTGACTCCAACTTAAAGCTTGATAAACAGATCAGTTCTGTTGTCAAGACCAGCTTTTTCCAGCTCCGTCTGCTCTCTAAAGTAAAGTCATTTCTCAGCCGTAGTGATCTGGAGAAGGCCATCCATGCCTTTGTGACCTCCAGACTTGATTATTGTAATGCTTTGTATGTTGGTATTAATCAATCCTCCATCTCCCGTTTATAGCTTGTACAGAACTCTGCCACATGCTTTTTGACCAACACACGAAAATATGAACATGTAGCCGGATGGGTGAGGATAAAAATAGGAAACTTTAGTTTAAAAAAATAAATAATCGAGTTTAATAAAAGGAAGTGAATTTGGTTAAAAACTTTACTAAAAGTTACCCTTAAGGCACGTAGACCCGTAGCAGATGTGGCTTGAGACAGATTCACACACTGGCACCAATTAAACTGCACAATTGTTTAATTAAATACTAAACAGTGACAATTTTAAAAGGCAGTTCTCGCTCAGTTAAAAGTGTAATTCATATCAGTATAAAACAGGAAAGACAATCATATACACACACACACACACACACACACACACACACACACAAACAAACAGTATTCAGTCACCGCCTGGAGGAATCCTTTTATGATCACCCGACAGTCCAAAGTCCACCCTGGTCTCATCTGTCGCTCCGGAAGAGACGCCACTTCAGCCGACAACCTTTCAGTTAGTTGAGCTGGACATTGGTCCAGTTCAGTCCGCAGGACGCGTGACGCAGCCCGCTCCACGCCATCCAGCCAGCGGACACCAACACAGGACCAGTCGGCAGTCGAACGACCCAGATGGCAGGCAGAAAACCAGTCGGGACCATCCAAACAGCAGCAAACACACAGCAAGGACAAACAGCAGCGAACACCAAGTTTCACCTCTAGCAAGAGGGAAACATGAAGCTTGTCAGTGGTCGCAAGAACAATAGATCATTGCGACCATGCACCCGCTAGCGCGTGACACTGCCATCAGACACCAAGGTCTGTCCCGGAAGGCAGATGGCATGTAATTAACCCTGAGGGCTGGGTCCGTTTTATACAGGAAGCCCAGCCCCAGACCCACCAATCACATTGCAGCACCTGTATGGTGCATTCAGTGGCCGCAGGACATCATGCCACAAACACATCACTCCTGTCCTGTCCTCTCTACACTGGCTCCCGGTTCAGTTCAGGATACAATTCAAGCTGCTGCTGTTTGTTTTCAAAGCTCTGAATGGACTTGCACCTCTCTACATCTCAGAACTTTTGGAAGTCCACCAGCCCGGCAGAGCTTTACGATCTGCCAGTCAACACCTGCTGGAGGTGCCTCGCTCAAGGTACAAACAATGGGGAGACCGGTCATTTTCTGTTGCCGGCCCAAAAGCCTGGAACAGTCTCCCCCTTGAGCTGCGTGCCACCTCTGATCTGACTCTGTTTAAAACCAGACTGAAGACCCACTTGTTCAAAAAAGCTTTCAGTGTGTAACTTTTATTACTTTTGGTATTTTAGTATGTAGCATTTTTATTTCCATTGCCTTCTTTTATTGCTGTTGTTTCTTATTCTATTTTCATTGATTTATTGTTCCAGTTTATTCATATTTTTATCCTGTTAAGCACCTTGGTCAATGCAAGGCATTGTAGGAAGGTGCTATACAAATAAAGTTTATTATTATTATTATTATTAATAAGATGTACTGGACTCAAACCAGTTGAAGAAGATGTACTGGACTCAGACCAGTTGAAGAAGTTGTACTGGACCCAGACCTGTTGAAGAAGGTGTACTGGACCCAGACCAGTTTGCTGGTGTAGATTCTCAGTCGTCCAGGACATGATAAAATCAAAAAAGGCCTTCAATACAGAACAACTGGACTTTATTTGTAACAAACAAGACGTTTCACTTCTCATCCGAGAAGCTTTATCAATTGAGTCAGGAGACAGTGAGGGGGAGAAGTTATAACAGGACAAGCCATTGACACGCACCAACATATGTAAATTGGAAACTAACATCCCCACATACTTGGGATAACACGTACCTGTGACCCATTCAAAGTTCAGTGTGTGAAAACAGAGCTTACAGAAAACACACACACATCCTACTGTATTTAAAGACCGTGTAAAGTGAATTTCAACATTTTCTTCAATAAACATTATAAATGTGATAATTGTAATCTTGTAAATGAGTAAAAAGTCTCAAAATTGTAGCTCAATTAATTTTGGAGTTATAGAGCAAACTGTGTTTAAACATATTTCTATTTCAGGATTTTTTAGGCGTGTTTTAAACGTGACCGCGTTTCGTCACGCGGTCCTCATTAGTATAGCCCAACCCCCTGCTGCTCCAGTCATATAAATGCGTTCTTCGTGGAGCCGTCACTCGCTACCGACGACCGTCTCCCTCCTGTACTCTCACTCCTTTTACGCATGGACTGCAGCTGCTCCATTGTGACATTTCTTTTTTTTTTTTTTTTGCCAAAAGTCAAGTGATCACTTGAAGCTGTCACCATTCATTCTTCCTCCTCCGAGGAGGAGGAATGAACTTGTCACGAGTGAACTAAAGTCATGTCCAACGAGGCTGCACCAGGTTCTAAATATTTCCTGGTGTGCAGGTCTGTGTGGGCTGAAGGAGAAGCGCTCCCTGTTTTTAATTTATTTTTTTTAAAGTTTTCATGAACATATAAACACAGAAAACCGCTGCGCAGCCCTCTGTCTTTTGCGGCTGGAGCGACCTGCACCTGTTTTCACATCCGAGCCCCCCCGCGCGTGTGTGTGTGTGAGAGCGCCGTGACTCTGCTGACACAGAGATGAGATAACTTATCAACGTGATTACTCTTTTTAATCACCAACACAGACCCCGCATGCGAGGTGACCGGCCAGAACTCAGATAAAAACAGAGCAGGTTTTCACTGCTGCTCCTTGTCTGTCTCTCGCTCAAGGCAGGAAAAGGACATGAGTGCAGTACTGCGCTGAAACCACGCCCACGTGCGACACGCCCCCAGCGTTCTAGAGCAAGGCAAAATCATGTTTTTTCATGATTTTTGAGACTTAATTTTATAAGGAAATCAATGTTTTTAATCAGTCAGATTTATATGGGTGATTAATAACACATATTTATGCCGTGTGACAAAATAAAAACACACATTTAATTTCACTTTACACGGTCTTTAAAATGACAAGTCACACTTCACACATTGATAGCAGGGACCTGTCAAAGTCTTTGTTGGTCTAATTCCCAAACAAGGCTCCTCTGTTCTCATCAGGTGTGAGACGCCTGGGAACCAAACCCAGGGCCGCGCCTTAAGTTTTAGAAAGTTGAAATCTTAGACCTCCTCCTCTGTTTAACGATGGCTTCTCTCTTTTTACATAAATCGCCTCCTTCACACCTCTCTCAAACCACCTGTGCTCTTGGTCCAAAATATGTACATTTTGGTCCTCAAAAGAGTGTCCCTTGTCTGTGAGGTGGAGGTGAACAGCTGAGTTTTGTCCAGAGGAGGAGGCTCTCCTGTGTTGGGACATTCTTCTGTGGATGGGCTGTTTAGTTTCTCCAATGTATAAGTCTGGACAGTCCTCGCTGCACTGGACTGCATAAACTACACCACTCTGTTTGTGTGTTGGTGTTTTGTCCTTGGGGTGCACCAACCTCTGTCTGAGAGTCCTGCTGGGTTTGAAATGTACTGGGATGTTGTGTTTGTTGAAAATCCTTCTGAAATTCTCTGATAGTCCAGCAACATAAGGGATGACAATGTTTTTTCGTCTGTTCTCCTTTTTCTGTTCCTTATTGTGTTTTGAAAATTTCCTCGCTGACTTGACAAAAGCCCAGTTAGGATATCCACATGTTTGGAGAGATTTTTCAATGTGTTTCTGTTCCTTTTCCTTCCCTTCTGTCTTCGTGGGGATGTGATCGGCCCGATGCTGTAAAGTTCTGATGACAGAAAGTTTGTGTTCCAGTGGATGGTGAGAGTCAAACAGGAGATACTGGTCTGTGTGGGTTGGTTTTCTGTAAACTTCAATGTTGAGACTGTCCTCTCTTTCCATGTGAACCAAACAGTGCAAAAAAGGCAGCTTATTGTCGTTAGCATCCTCTCTGGTGAACTCCCTGATAGCAAACGGATTCCGGACCGGATCCGTTCCGGATCTACCGTAGGATCCGAAACGGATGCTTAAAACGGATCCGGATCGGAGTCCACTTGCACACCGGATCGGATCCGATTCGGATCCGGATCACAGATCCAGATCGGATATGGCCCGGACCCTATCCGGATCCACTCATTAAAGAGGGTTTTTGGGTACATCCGGCCCGGATCCGTTTTGGACCCGTTCATGGAATGTTTCATCCGGCCCGGATCCGTTTTGGACCCGTTCATGGAATGCTTCATCCGGCCTAGATCCGTTTATGATACTCATATCGGAGGTGGACTAATTTTGTCCAGAACCTTTATTTATCATGAATTGAGAGAAGTAGCTAAAAATTTGTATACCAGCTCCAAAAAGACTCCATACATCTAACCAGTTTAACATTGAACACATGAAAATAATTTATTGTGAAGCTGCAAAAGACCTAAAATTGGGTTCTGAGTAAATTTAGTTTTGAGGCTGCACAATGGCGCAGTTGGTAGCACTGTTGCAGGTGTTAAAATCCCAGTCAGGGGTCTTTCTGGATGTGTTTGCATGTTCTTTGTGTACATGCATGGGCCCTCTGGGTACTTCATCTCCTCTGTTATCCACAAACCATGCTGTACTGTTCTCCCTACTCTATACCAGGACAGTTATCTCCACCAACCTCCCATGATTGGTTGTATACAGTGTTAAACCAATTACCGGTAAATGGAATTAAGTTCACTTAAAAGAACTGGCACAAACACCAGATTGACCAACGCATCACTAAAAGAGGCTAACCAGATAATAGACAAAAAACAAACCACGAACAGGAAAATTCATAAATGTATTTAGTGTACAGGTTAAAGTACAAATTAAAAAACCATCCATCCATCCATCCATTTTCGTCCGCTTATCCGGGGTCGGGTCGCGGGGGTAGTAGCCTAAGTAGGGAGGCCCAGACTTCCCTCTCCCCAGCCACTTGGAGCAGCTCCTCTGGGGGAATCCCAAGGCGTTCCCAGGCCAGCCGAGAAACATAGTCCCTCCAGCGTGTCCTGGGTCTTCCTCTGGGTCTCCTCCCGGTGGGACATGCCCGGAACACCTCACCAGGGAGGCGTCCAGGAGGCATCCTAACCAGATGCCCGAGCCACCTCAACTGGCTCCTCTCGATGTGGAGAAGCAGCGGCTCTACTCCGAGTCCCTCCCGGATGACTGAGCTTCTCACCCTATCTCTAAGGGAGAGTCCAGACACCCTGCGGAGAAAACTCATTTCAGCCGCTTGTATCCGAGATCTTGTTCTTTCGGTCATAACCCAGAGCTCATGACCATAGATGAGGGTGGGAACGTAGATCGATCGGTAAATTGAGAGCTTTGCCTTTTGACTCAGCTCTCTCTTCACCACGACAGACCGGTACAGCGCCCGCTTCACTGCGGACGCTGCACCTATCCGCCTATCGATCTCACGCTCCAGTTTTCCCTCATTCGTGAACAAGATCCCGAGATACTTAAACTCCTCCACTTGGGGCAGGACCTCCTCCCCGACCCGGAGAGGGCATGCTACCCTTTTCCGGCTCAAGACCATGGCCTCGGATTTGGAGGAACTGATCCTCATCCCGGCTGCATCACATTCAGCTGCAAACCGCTCCAGTGAAAGCTGTAGATCACGAACTGATGAAGCCAATAGGACCACATCATCTGCAAAAAACAGAGAAGCGATTCTAAGGCCACCAAAACGGATCCTCTCAACACCTTGGCTGCGCCTAGAAATTCTGTCCATAAAAGTTATGAACAGAATCGGTGACAAAGGGCAACCTTGGCGGAGTCCAACTCTCACAGGGAACGAGCCTGACTTACTGCCAGCGATGCGGACCAAGCTCTGACACCGGTCGTACAGGGACCCAACAGCCCGTATCAAAGGGCCCGGTACCCCATACTCCCGGAGTACCCCCCACAGAAGCCCCCGAGGGACGCGGTCGAATGCCTTTTCCAAGTCCACAAAGCACATGTAAACTGGTTGGGCAAACTCCCACGCACCCTCCAGGACCCTGTTGAGGGTGTAGAGCTGGTCTAGTGTTCCACGACCAGGACGAAAACCACACTGCTCCTCCTGAATCCGAGGTTCGACTATCCGACGGACCCTCCTCTCCAGAACCCCTGAATAGACCTGGAAATTAAAAAACATTAAAGGAAATCAAAATAGTACTAAAACAGCGGAAATTAAAATGGTAACACTGTGGAAATCAACAAAATAGTAACACAAAATAGTAACACTGTGGAAATCAAAATACTAACACTGTGGAAATCAAAATACTAACACTGTGGAAATCAAAATACTAACACTGTGGAAATCAACAAAATACTAACTGCGGAAATCAACATAATAACACTGTGCAAATCAACAAATTGCTAACACTGCTAATCAACAAATTACTAAAACTGTGGAAATCAAAATACGGTACTAACACTGTGGAAATCAACAAAATACTAACACTGCTAATCAACAAATTACTAAAACTGTGGAAATCAAAATACGGTACTAACACTGTGGAAATCAACAAAATACTAACACTGCTAATCAACAAATTACTAAAACTGTGGAAATCAAAATACGGTACTAACACTGTGGAAATCAACAAAATACTAACACTGCTAATCAACAAATTACTAAAACTGTGGAAATCAAAATACGGTACTAACACTGGAAATCAACAAAATACTAACACTGCTAATCAACAAATTACTAAAACTGTGGAAATCAAAATACGGTACTAACACTGTGGAAATCAACAAAATACTAACACTGCTAATCAACAAATTACTAAAACTGTGGAAATCAAAATACGGTACTAACACTGTGGAAATCAACAAAATACTAACACTGTGCAACTCAACAAATTACTAACACTGCAGAAATCAACTAAATACTAACACTACGGAAATCAACAGCATAGAACTGGAACATGTGACGTGTTACATGTCGTTTTCAGCTGGGCGAACCTCAGGTGTAATGGATCGTTTCCTTGACGTTCCCCTATCTGCTGCCAGGTTGAACCACCGGATGGCATGCTTGTACACATCGTGGTCGGAGGAAGAACGAGCGACCGGATTTTTTCTGGCAGATTCTGTAATCGCAAAAGGAAATTTTCAAATAAGTTATCATCATTGGCAATCATAATGACAATTTGGAATGTGACAGGATACACAAGATAATTCCAGTTGGTTTTCATAAAAACTAGATGTTGCCTGCTGTTTTATGTTGCAAAGTTTAATAGGCTCACATCTAAATTTGTTGTAAACCTTAAGCTGTATGTCCATCTGCTATTTTTAAGCACATGCCGGTGACTTCAGTTTGTGGCACTACAGGTGACTGCATGTTTTGTTTTCTGAAGCAGTTTGCACAGTCTTGCAAGTAGAGCTGCTTGCAGTTTAGATGAACTGAAAGTTGTCCCTCTAATGTGTCGGGAGTTTAAGAGATAACCTTTCCCTTTAAAGGTCCACTAACATCATCTTACAAATTTGCATGAAATGATAGAAGATATATATACGTATATACTGTACTATCATTCAACTATGTTGTTTTTGCAAACAAAATGATAAATTAATGAAAATTCCTTTCAAAGTGAGATTAAAATTAAAAACCGCTTTTCTCTCTGAAAAATCCGACTACAAGCGAATGCAACATTTGTGACGTAGGGAGCAGGACCGTCAGTCTGCGTCTGCCATTAACGCATATTAATTCTCAGCCAGATTGCCTTTTTTTTTTAGTATACAGTAAATTGAAAAATGCCGGTTATGTTGCATTTGGGTGTTCTAAATCATCAGTGAACAAGTGAGCCTTTTCACTTTCCCAAAAGATGTAAGACCTTTGTCAAAAATGGAATAAATAAAGCTGCCCCCCCTCGGACTGAGCTCCCTGCTTCCTGAACAGGTAAGAGTCAAATACATACAGGTGCAGACCTAAATTAGAACCTGCTGTTTCTGCTCATCTAACTTCCTGCTTCCAAAACTAAAGACAAATAGCTCAAATCTTAACTTAGATTGATAATTTTGTTGTTTTATTTCTTGTTCGCCATGAATATTTATAAGGGGCGTTCTAAAGACGTTCTCCTTCCTACGTCACAAATGTTGCATTCACTTGTAGTCTGAATTTTCAGTGAGAAAAGCGGTTTTTAATTTTAATCTCAGTTTGAAAGGAATTTTCATTAATTTATCATTTTGTTTGCAAAAACGAACATAGTTGAATGAT
Source organism: Garcialebias charrua (assembly GCA_038048925.1). NCBI lineage: Eukaryota > Metazoa > Chordata > Actinopteri > Cyprinodontiformes > Rivulidae > Garcialebias > Garcialebias charrua. Next base: position 20,615 of record JBBPBX010016561.1, on the reverse strand, counting down.
AAAATATATATATCTTCTATCATTTCATGCAAATTTGTAAGATGATGTTAGTGGATCTTAAAACGACGCAGCAAATGCAACAAAAATATAAGATGCTTCCGTTGCAATTCTGGATTTTTTTTGCAACTTTTGTAATGTTATTTTCTAGATATGTTAGAAATCATGCAATGTTTTAAGCAGTAGCTTATTTACTGTAACAAACCACAAAGAAAATGAAAATTTATACATGTCAACTTTGAATATCCACATATTGTTACAATGTACTGTATATTTATTTACCTTTACTGTTACATATGAGCTCATTGTAAGCATCAGAATTAGTTTGACAACACCCGAGTCACATGGCTGAAATACCCCATCAGCATGTCTTCAAGGTCTGCAGGTCCTGTTTATGAGCCATTTGTTACATTCTGCTGAGCTGAAACAGCATGTAAATTTAATTTTTTACCACATATTTGTTAATACTGTCACTATGTTATGACAGTATGAATGTGACAGAACATCCCACATAAATCTCTAGATGTCAATAAACCAGACAAGAAATCTCTGTCACTGAAGTTATAAAAACTATATCATCTCTAAAAGGCTCAAAGGCTAGAGACATGTTTGGCCTGACAAGTCATTTTTTAAAGCTTCATAAAGAAGCACTTGCAAGTCCAATTGCACATATAATTAACCAATCGATTAAATACGGAGTAGTGCCATCCACATGGAAAATTGCCAGGGTTACCCCAGTGTTTAAGACAGGAGACAAAACAAAACCAGAGAATTATCGTCCTATAAGTATTTTGCCAATCATTTCGAAAATTGCAGAGAAATGGGTTGCTCTGCAGTTAACAGAGCATTTAAATGAAAGCCCAACTTCTCTCCATCCCATGCAATTCGGGTTTAGGAAGTATCACTCTACAGAGACAGCCACCTGTTACCTTCTGGAAAATCTAAAACAGCTTCTAGATCAGGGCGGCTTTGTGGGTGCTGTGTTCCTTGACCTGAAACGTGCTTTTGACACAATCAACCACAACATTCTTCTTGCTAAACTAACTCATTTTAATTTCTCTAATAGTGCCCTCTGCTGGATGAAATCATATCTGTCTGATAGAAAACAAGCAGTACAAATAGAAAACTCACAATCTACCTTTCTTACCTGCTCAGCTGGAGTCCCACAGGGCTCAATACTGGGACCAATCTTATTTAGCCTATATGTTAATGATTTGCCAAATGTTTGCAAAACTGTAAAAATGCAATTATATGCAGATGATACTGTATTGTATGTTCATGGAAAAACAAAAAATGAAGCTGCTGCTGTGCTTTCTAGTGCCATGATGCCGGTGTCTCACTGGCTCCAGGACTCTTGTCTACATCTCAACACTAAAAAAACAGTCTGTATGTTTTTCTCTCGGCTGCCACCAGATGATGGGCATCCATCTGAATCCGTGTATGGTTCGTTCTTTCGTTATTCCGTTTCAAAATAAAAACCAAATAACAAAACAAGCTTTGGATATTCCGTTTTTTCGTTTTAAAACGAAATTACAAAAACGGTTTTTAAACGGTTTTTTCGTTATTTCGTTTTTAAAACGAAATTAGAAAAACGGAATTGCCAAAAATAAAAAAAAGGGTACGTTTTGTTTTGTTTGTTTGTTTAACTGCAACGGTTAAACCAAAGACGTGCTTTTATTTTGAAGTTATTCATTCGGACCTTAACCGGAAATGAAGACCTCTGAGTGTAAAAAGGATACGTTGTCTTATTTAGAGGGAATCAACGCATTTAATTGAGAGCTGATGATCTAACCGTCAACAACATTGATTTAATATTCCAAGTAAGTAATTAAATCATTACATTTGATAAACTTCCGTGTATGTTTAACAATAATTGACCGTAGGCTAATGCTAATGCTAACGTTTCTCGCTGAGGTCTGTTCACAGATTAGTTTTTAAATTAATCTTATGTTTATGTTTGGAATCATTGGCATCAAGTGTTGTGGAATTTGGAATAACACGTAGGGCGAATACGACATCAGAAATTTTACATTTTAAGTAATTAAAAAACAAGTGTGTTATGGGCAAACCACACGGTTTTATAACAAATCAATTTATTATTTACCATTTAGATACTCTTTTTTTCTTTCTTTCAGGTGCGTGCAGACTCTGTTTTATTGACAGCTGATGACAACAGAGGTGTGTCGCCTGATGCTTTTGACACTTTTGAACTAAGAGGAAAAAAAACAGGTATCCTTCACCTGCATTATACGTTCCCAACAACTTTAATCATCTTTTAAAACATAAATAGTTTTATAAATGTTTATGATGATATCTGATGGAGATATTCAACATTTATCATCTAAAACTAATCACTCTGAACAATAATTCTTACCCAGCTCACTTTAATATAATGTTCTCTGTTCACATTCAAACAATTAATTTGAGATACAAACAGTGTTGGTCCTTGAGGAAGAACAGACAAACTTCTTTGTTTGTTCATGGTACAATGTTTTGATTAGATGTTCCTGCCTCATGCAGAACCCTGACTGCAGTTTATCTATCTGTATAATGTCAGAGATTTGTGTAACTTGTCAAAACTCCTCCTCCTACTTGTATAAATGGTTTGTGATAGCTGCACAATTCGGATTTGTGCAAGAATGTGTTCATGAGACCAACCAAGTTTCAGAAGTACATTAAAAAGCCTAATCCCCTTTGCAAAGTTTCCATGATTCTGTCTAACTCATTTCTCTTGTTTATCTTGTGTGGTTTTTATTAAGGTAACAGGGGTTCAAAATCCCCATCATTTTGGTGCCGAAACTACCCGGGTGTTTCCTCATATCCGCTCCTGGTGCACGTCAAACAGGACGCGCTGCACAGAAGCCCGTGCACGGCCTGCGACAAAGCCCGGGGGGGGTTGCCTCACCTGGCCAGCGTTTTAGGTCCTTTGAATCATCAGGAACGGCTTGACGGACATCCCTATCACACCGCACTGACTAACGAGACGTGAGTAACAGAATTTTTTTTGCTGATACGTCGTATGAATATGGTTTGAATTGTCTCGATGCTTGGCCTTGAAATTTGGAGTGAGGTTCTGTTTTTCAAAAACTAGGCGAACTTTTGCGCACGTCGCTAGTTGACAGAACCAAGATCTTTTGATATTAAAGCGAGGGCGGTCAAAATTACGCTGAGATCATACTGTACGTTTGTGAAGCTGACCGCCAGACCTTATATTGGACACTAAAGGCCCAGCTGGACAAGAAGGGATAATAAGGCGTTTATCTTTTTATATCGCGTCGTGTATTTGTTTAAAAAATCTGACATTTTTTAGTCCTTCTTTTGTACGTTTGTGGACATTCCTGCGNTGCCGGGCCGGTAGACAGCACTCGTTGTTTCCCTGGTCCGGGCAGGTAGGAAGATGGCTGTGGAAACGTTGACCACACAGAGATTTAAGTTTTACCAGTCGGCTGGTGCGTTTTCCCTGGCGTCTGGAGTGATATATCAGAGTAGGCAGGTGCGGGGCCCAGCGTAAACAAGCCAGCTCGTCCACCAGCAGGGGTGGAAGGGAGGGGTATGACCAGTGTTACGCTCAAAATGGTCTGAATCAGCGACAGCAGATGCAGAAAATCGAAGATCGAGGAGCTGTTGTCTGTCATACACAAGCAGTGAGTTGATTTCCCAGGCAAAAAAAGAAAAAAAAAGAAGAAAAAAAAAAATAATCCAAACACCTTCATCAGAGGTAAGTTGCAGGCCAGGTACACGGGCACCATATTACTGGTTTCACTGGACTGGGACTCATTCCTTGGGGAGCTGTAAATTTCAAAATTATTTTGTGACATGAAATTATGAAATGATCTGTTTAAAGGTGTGTTTGTTTGTTATCATGTGCCAGTCCATATATGTATATATATTAAGAAACTCTTTAGATATACAGTACATCAATAAACAAACACAAAAATGGCTTTAACAGAGTCATAGATATGGAGCTAATCTCATGAAGTGTTTGTAGTCTTTCCCATCATATACTATGAGTTTAACATACACTTGAAAATACTCATGCCATTTTGAAAGACTGTATGAACCAGTTAAAACTAGGATTGTTAAAACAAATGCTCAGCTGTCAACAGACAGGCCCAGAGGCGCCTGCAAGCAGGCCCGTCACTCCTCACAAAGACAGGTGAAGGGGGTCACGTGCTCCAGCCCCCGCTCTGTTGTAAACCACGGGGCCGGCAATACACAAATCAAACAAACCCGTGACACGTCCGCGCTCCAGGGGTGCGCGCCGACAGAATCTGACGACCCACCTTCCTGGCCACCTATTCATCGGATGTCAGTAAGGGACGGGGGGCCACGGCAGAAGCCCAGTATCACACGTTCACAAAGGCAGTTGTGATGAAACTGCAGCGTGTGTAAACACTCAGTGCAGAACATAAATAGCCCCAGGGCTAAATCAGACTCCTCTTCCCTTTAATCGAAGAGGACTGAACTCTCCGTCACCAGCCAATCTAAAGTCTGCTCAACACAAAGGACCATCTCCACATTCTCATGCTGAAACTGTCTCCTTATTCTCAATGGGCAACACGCCATGCTCAAACAGTGATCCTGCAGCGTGTGGCTGCGCTCACTGTACTGACCCAACCAGGAAACGGGCTGGAGTCAGGATATCTGCTCGTTTACAAAACTTGCAACCCCTCCGATCCATGACCCCCCAACAAAAAGAGGAAAAACAGACATTCTGTTCAGCTTTTGTCTAATAATGACAGCAGATTGCCTCTGCCTCCAAACACTCTCAATCAGAGTACTGTAGTATGGCGGTACATCTGCAGGAAGGCCCTCTCCCTAACGTGATTGACCTTCAAGGGACCACAGAAATTAGGGCCCTTGAGGGAGAGCTGGTTCCACCACCTGCTCCTCTTCAGTGATCCTCCACGTCACCAGAAGGAACAGTTTCGCCACTTAGGCTGAGAACTGTGGCAAATTTCAGCTTGGTGGTGGAGAGGAACAAGCTGGTGGCCTCAGGCCTGCCAGAGAACGTGGTGAATACCATTCAAAACCATAACTCACCATAACTCATGTTTCTTAAGTGTCCTTGGGTGTCATGAAAGGCGCTTTTAAATAAAATGATGATTATTATTATTATTATAAAACGCACGAGCTATGTCAACACAGTCTATCTACGCCCGGAAATGGCATATTTTTGAAGCTTGGTGTACAGAAAGAAATATTATTTCTTATTCATGTGACTTGGCCCAGCTCCTCACCTTCCTTCAGGACCTGTTGGAGAAAGGTCGCTCTTTCTCAACGATTAAGGTGTTCCTATCAGCAATTTCAGCTTGTCACGAGGGCTGGGGGAGCAGGACGCCTGGTTCCTTAATAAGATTTATGAAGGGCGTGCTAAGGAAGAGACCCCCAGCAGGATCTTGACCCCTGGATGGGATCTTAGTATGGTCTTGGGAGCTCTCTGTGACCCCCCATTCGAACCACTGAGCGAGATTAAGATAGATTTATTATCTTATAAGACCGCTCTTCTCCTGGCTCTTTGCTCGGCGAAACGTGTGGGTGACCTCCATGCTTTGTCCGTACATCCAATGTGTACCAGGTTTGCCCCTGACGGGTCAAAGGTCACCCTAAGGCCTAATCCTGCATATATCCCCAAGGTTTTGACTTTAAACCCCAGAAGTCTGGACTTTGATCTCTCTTCTTTTCCACCTGCTCCTGTCCTCACTCAGGAACAGGAAAGGCTGAAGGCTCTCTGCCCCGTGAGAGCTTTAAGCACTTACATGCAGAGAACAGCCGAATGGAGAAAAACAAATCAACTGTTTGTGTGCTTTGCTGCACCAGCTACAGGAAAGGCCCTATCAAAGCAGCGCCTCTCACACTGGGTGACTGAGGCCATTAAAAGGGCGTACAGTAGCAAAGGTCAACAGGTGCCCTCTGGAGTGCGTGCCCACTCCACTCGGGGCTTGGCCACCTCGTGGTCACTGTTCAAGGGTGTACCAGTTGCAGACATCTGTGCTGCTGCGAACTGGAGCTCAATGAACACGTTTGCAAAGCATTACAGTTTGGATGTTACTGCGTGTGATGTCACTCAGGCTGTCCTTTCTAACACACAGTAGAAAGCAGCCTTGGGATGCCTGCTGAATAAAGGCGGACGTTCACACTAGCATGCATTTTACTGAGCATTTCAAGGGCGTGATTGAATTACGTTCCCATAGCATTTATGTTGCACCGAGTGACATGACTGATAAGGGAACTGAAAGTTATGCACCATAACTCATGTTCCCTGAAGGAAGGGAACGAGGTGCAACATACCTGGCCCTTTCAATGCTGAAAGCTCGGTGAAGTGCATTTTGGAGATCGATGGATGGGCGTCAGCGGCTTAAGTACCCAGAGGGCGGGGCCTCTTGCGCGACGCTGGCGTCCCTGCCATAAAGGCGTGATTGTATTCCTTCAAGTAATCGCGCGGAGCGCAATTTCCCATAGCAAATATGTTGCACCTCGTTCCCTTCCTTCAGGGAACATGAGTTATGGTGCATAACTTTCAATTTTTCTGTGAGACCTTCCTCATATGTGTCACATTTGTTAGTTTAAAAAGCTTCACAAGATTCAAGTGACTAGAAACCAATACTCAGACACAGTAGTTAAAAACCTTGTTTATTTACAAGTGAGGAGAATCGTGTTTGGATCCCTAAACAGATATAAAGAGTCAGACTGGGCCAGGAAATTTAAACAGAGGATGGGCAGAGTCTTACAATACAATTCTAGTGTTGCAGGTTTGGAGGAGGAGGTTAATGGATTTTAGGAGACCAGGTAAGTGCAGGTAAGCATGCAGGACTTTAGAGAGCGAGCGGGCAAGCATGAACGCTAGACTGAGCTGAGTTTCCAACAGGAATAGAGACCAGAGTAGAGATGACGTCGAGCAGACTACAGAGCAAGCAAGGCAGCAGAATGACGCACCAGGACCATTAGGACCACAGCTTCACGTGAGGACCAACAGAGATAAGTATTCTTGGTTTTACCATGAACTTGTCAAATCTTCCAGTAGGCCCAGAGACAACAGTGAAGTCTTCACCATGTGAGACAAACAGATCCACCTTTAAACCTTGGTGGTGATCAGTTCCAACAGGTCCCACTTGCATGGAACCTGAACGCTCTCTTATCTCACCCACAAACAAAGAGAGGAAATTAAAGGGCAAAGCACATAATAAATCAGAATCCTCACATTTTGTTTGTGTGTTAATCTGCTGCCACACATGGTCCTGTCTTGTTATAGTTTTGTGGTTGTTTCTTTTTTAAGGTTCTTTAATTGTCTCTGTGTCCTGAAATGATTCATTCCTTTAGTTTAGAAATAAAGAAACACCAAGTGAAGTTCTGTTTATGAGCACACAATTTACAAATTCAGATTTCTGAAATATTAATATTTATAAGAGCAAATAACACTTAATGCAGCATGGCAGTTGTCAGATTGCATAAAACTCTAAATCTGAGATGGATATCTTCCACTACATAAACCGCCTCATTATCATTGATACATTTATTATTTTGTAATAACATAAGAGTGTTTCTGGCAGTTTAGGAAACAGAAATTTCAGATAATCGGATATCGGATAATTGAAAAATGACAGAAATTCAGACAAGCGTGGACGTTCAACTTAAGATGTGGTTTAATGTTTTCTTTATTTTATTAAAGAGGAATGTTTGTGTATAAAAGACACTGCAGCATGGCCTAAGGCAAGAAGCAGATTTTAGAAGTGCCAGTCCTCTTTTAAGACTTTGTTGGGCAGTCAAGGTAGTTTTTTTTATTTTTTCAGCTGGTGCTAACAGTGAGGTGGTGAGACATCACGCTGTGAGTGGCCCAGCAAAGCAGAGCGACAGGCCGGTGACAGGCCGGGGCACACAGACTTCAGTGAGTCACTGATATGGGACAGAGATGACATCCCATCACTTCAGCAGCTGCTCTCTGGGGCTCTGGAGCACTGTGTTGGAGAGGAGGGATTATTTTGATTGCAACATTGAGGCTAAGTGTGAAAGAGACAAGGGAGGGCAAAGGGATGTAGAAAAATATCAGTATGGATGGAAAAAAACAATGATGCAATGGAAAATGTTGGAAAAAGTGAAACTGACACATTTGAGTGTAATTACTTTAGAAAGTGGTCAAAAACATAATGTTGTGTTTACTTAGAAGTGACAATGTGTACATCATGATGATTGGGTAACCTGGCCATAGCATCATACTCTTAGAGTATGAAGTGTCAGTGTTATTTTTGCAGGTTATCCCATTCCTGTGCAATGAAAACAAGAACTTTGTCCACGTTCTTAAGGTCAAGCTTGTTGTCAGTTCGGCTTAGAGTCTAGACTTTACCAGGAAAGCACCTCGTCTTCAATCTTGTTGCAGTGCTCATGACTTGAATACCGTCTCAGGGTTGCCGCTTTGCTTTTTTGCTGACTATGTTGATTCTGTTGGCATCTTTAAGCCATTACTTTCAGCATGAACTCTAAAATATTGTGTAAAATACAGGGTCATGGTCCTGGGGGGTGGGGGGGATGCTTGATTTGGTTCTAGAATGAGTGTTTGCCTGAAGTTGACAAGTTTCTTGATGTCTTGTTCAGAAGTGACAGTGGGACAGAACAAAAAAAACAATAGATTGAGCTTTGTTGTTGTGTGTCCAAAGGGGAACCTTTCAGTTTACAGGTCCAATTCCATTCCAATCCCAACCCTAAGATCATGACGTAAGAACCATAATTTAAAACAACAAGGCTGTGAATAAAAGCAGCTGTAACGAGTTTCCTTTTTAGGGTGGACAAGCTTAGAGATTGTGTGAAGAACTCAGTGGTCTGGGAGGAGTTTGGAGTACAGATGTTTTGCTTTTGCATTGAATTAAGTCAGCTGAAGTGGTTATGTGATTTTGGATGATTCCTGGTTCCATCTTTTTGAAGATTTTCCAGTCATGTCCCAAAGGGAGGAGACCCTGAGAAAGACCGAGAACTCACTGGAGGGACTACTGGTGCAGTATATCTACATACAAAGCACACAAAACAAAGCACAACTAGCTTTAATTTAGCCATTAAGCATACCTGCAGTTACCTTCATACTGTTGAACATGCAGTACTTCCTGTTTGTCACTGTTGTATTCAGCTGCTCGTGGGGTCAGCTTTATCCATCTTTTACATTTTTCCAGACTCGGTTTAAGTTTTGAAAATGGAATAAACTGTGTTTCACCTTCTA